>SCDT01000173.1:24680-140500 GCA_004143765.1 Drosophila melanica
GGCATGATTTTTGACCAAAAATTTGACCACCTCAAAATCACCTTTAATGTTATTTTTTATGCTAATTATGACAAATACAATCGATTAAAAACAAAAATTCGCAATTTTAAATTTTGAAAAAAAATTTTTTTCGAAAATTAACAAGGGGGGGGTACATGCTTTTTACCAAAAAATCAAAAATATTTTATTTTCAAACATGGATATATTTTGAATGTAGAATCAATCTATAGGACAAATAATGACCAGAATGGCATCAAACGTGAAAATCGGCTAAGTTTTAACAAAGTTATGGGAGTTTGAAATATGGGAGCTACCGCTGTGAGAGCTTTACAAGTCAAAATTGTTGTCAATTTCGGCATGATTTTTGACCAAAAATTTGACCACCTCAAAATCACCTTTAATGTTATTTTTTATGCTAATTATGACAAATACAATCGATTAAAAACAAAAATTCGCAATTTTAAATTTTGAAAAAAAAATTTTTTCGAAAATTAACAAGGGGGGGGGGTACATGGTTTTTGCCAAAAAACTTAAAAAATTTTATTTTTAAAAATGGATATATTTTGAATGTAGAATAAATCTTTTGGTCAAATAATGACCAAAATTTTAAATTTTGAAGTGAAATTACTATCAAATAGTTGCAAATAGTTATAATAAAGTAAAAAACCCTTTAACACTAATTATTCAAATAAAGGGGTTGCATTCCGTTTTGCGCTCAATTAGCATCAATGTTTTTTGACATGCATACCTGTATTTATACAGTTATATATATTCAAGGTTACACTTGTTGCTGAGTACAAAATGCACTGTTATTAATGTCACTTGAGCTCTTATTGAAAATTCTATTGAATTTTTTCATTTAAATTTAATTTTTTAACTGTTAATCTGTTTAAATAGCTCAAATTAATATTTTCCCGTTGCTTTTACAATTCCACTACGCAGATTGTTTTGCCGCACTGCAAACGCCATCTGGCGTCAATCGATTGTACCCGTAAATTTGTATCGATACCAAAACGCCTACGGCTGCAAAAGCAGCTAACTTGTGTGAATTTTGTGTGTACCTTGTCTGTGTTTATGAACGGTGAAAAAACCACAATGCCAACCAATTTTAACGTTGGCCTCTTGGGGCATGTGGACAGCGGCAAAACCACGTTAGCCCGCGCCCTCAGCACCATATCGAGCACGGCCGCCTTCGACAAGCATCCGCAGAGCGAGGAGCGCGGCATAACTCTTGATTTGGGCTTCAGCGCACTTGTTGTGGATCATCCGGAGCTGGAGCAGCTGCAGTTCACGTTCGTGGACTGCCCGGGCCATGCGTCCCTCTTGCGCACCATCATCGGAGGTGAGCTCCCGCTGGCGATCGCGAAAACAGATCTTCATTGAGTTTCATTTGCACAGGCGCCCAGATCATCGACCTGATGCTGCTCGTGGTGGACGCGCAGAAGGGCGTGCAGGCGCAGACGGCCGAGTGCCTGATCATTGGCGAACTGCTCGAGAAGAGGCTACTGGTGGTCATCAACAAGATCGATGCCCTGCCGGCGGACGAGCGCGAGGAGACTGTTGAGAAGCTGCGCAAGCGATTGAAACGGGCGCTGGCGAACACCCAATTCGGTGACCAGGTGCCCATTTACAGTGTGTCCGCCTTGGAGGGCACCAATATGGATGAGCTGCGTGCGGGTCTCACCGCCGCCTACTATGTGCCGGAACGGAAACTGGATGCACCGCTGCTGATGTACGTGGATCATTGCTTTGCCATCAAGGGCCAGGGCACCGTCTGCACGGGCACGCTGCTCCAGGGATGCGTGAATGTCAACGACACCGTGGAGCTGCCGCTGATGGGTGAACAGCGCAAAGTGAAGTCCATACAGCGCTTCCGGGAGCCCGTGGAGACCGCCAGCAGCGGCGATCGCATCGGCCTCTGCGTCACCCAGTTCAATCCGAAGCGAATGGAACGCGGCGTCATCGCCCAGCCGGGCTACCTGCGACCCGTCTATGCGGTTTGCGTGCGACTCCAGTCCATTTGCTACTTCAGTCAGTCGGTGCGATCCGGGAGCAAGCTGCACATCAGCGTTGGCCACGACACCGTTATGGCCACGTTGCTGCTGTTTCGTGACTTGGCCAAATGCCCGGACTTCGTTTTCAGTCGGGAGTACGCCTACGTCGAGGAGCTGCTGCCGAAGCACTGTCTGACCACCAATTGCATCTTTGCTCTGCTGCAGTTAGAGACGCCCGTGCTGAGCGTACTGGGCACCACGCTTATTGCCTCCAAGCTGGACATCGATGTGCCCAATCGCTGCTGCCGCTTGGCGTTCTGGGGCCGTGTCTCCTGGCAGACGCACAGCGCCAGCTACGAGAGCGAGGTGCTGCCCCAGCTGCGCATCTTCAAGCGCAAACAGCGGCAGGGCCAGGTGCAGCGTGTGGTCAACGCCAACGAGATCATCGTCCAGAATCTCTTCAAAAAGGAGAGCAATCGCGAATTTTACGTGGGCAAACAGGTGCAGTTGTCCACCGGCGAAACCGGCTGCATTGAGCGCACCTTTGGCCAGACCTCGAAAGTGCGCATCGTTTTTCCGGACGGACTGAACGATTCGACGCTGGAGCAGCTCAAGTCGGAGCAGGCCAACGAGGTGCAAGTTCTGCTGCCGCTAAAGAAATACATTTTCAACAAACAGGCCGGCCTGTTCCAGTAAGGTAATCACAATTTTTTTTTCTCATTCTTGTCAATTGCAGTTGCAAACAAGATTACTCTAGTCGGAAACTCCTATGACCCAAAACTAAGCTATAAGCTGTCGTTGTATACATACATATATATCTCGATGTATTTGTACATTCCAACTCCCTTGCATACACACACACACACACAGAATCGCACACAAACACACACACACAAGCACACATACACCGCTCTTTTAACAGCGGTCGCGCTTGCCCACCTATGCAAATTTGTTCTAAGTTAATTTATTGATGTTTATTAAATGTTAAGGACTCAAAGTCATTCGAATATATATATTATCTAAATGTGTATTAAAGAGAGTTTAAATATATGTTAAAACTAAACTTTCTAGTTCTGTCTGCATTAAACACAATATGCCAATATCCCCCTTATCAATAGTTTCCTAGTGTAAAAATTTACTTTGGCGGCCGCCATCTGTTGGCAATTTATATAGACTGCCTAAGGTGTCAGCACTTTGCAGCACTAAACTTATCGACCGACCACCACAAAGTAAAAGCATAAGAAGAAGAGCTGACACAATCAAAACAAAAGTTTATGTTGATGTAAAATTTTAGGCACGATTGCCTAAATAATAGCGTAAAACAGTCAAATAATATAGGACAGTTATGTTTTGGTGCGTAGTGTCTGTGCTGCTGGTCTTTTACGCTGCCGAAACACAGCCCGTCACTGTAGACTGCAGCGAACTGCTGATGGGCCAATTTCTGTGCCCGGATCCCGCCAAGAATCACATAGATCCCAAGACGCAGCAGCTGCGCGGCTGCTCGAAGGAGAACCGAGCGCGTGTCTGGTGCATAGCCGCCAACGAGATCAACTGCACCGAAACGGGCAACTCGACGTTTACGCGGGAAATGCCCTGCAAATGGACGTAAGTGTGCATATTGATGATGACTGATGTTTGTTCGTTGTGTTAATGTTTTGTTGTTTGCGTTGCAGCAATGGCTATCACTTGGACACGACTTTATTGCTTTCGGTATTCCTGGGCATGTTTGGAGTCGATCGCTTCTACTTGGGCTATCCTGGCATTGGCTTGCTCAAGCTCTGCACGCTGGGCGGAATGTTTCTGGGTCAGCTGATAGATATTATACTGATAGCGCTGCAAGTGGTCGGTCCTGCAGATGGATCTGCCTATGTTATACGTGCGTATATCTGTATCTCTATTTATTAATTGATTTTAATTGAATTGATCTTTGTTTGCAGCGTACTACGGCGCCGGCATTAGCATTGTGCGCAGCGATAATACAACGTTTCGATACTGCAACCAGCTCTATTGCATGCAACAATAGACGGATCTGGTTGTTGGCAGCAAGTGACACCTTTCGTCATTGCTAGCCTTAAGGATCAGCTTAAACTAAGCAACGACTGTTAAGAGTGGACTAGATACAATTATTATTACTAGCATAGGATCTACCTATAAACTGAAACGAACTCTTTTTCTTTAAATTTAGTCTGGGATTCGCATCCGAAACCCGTTTCAGTTTATTCAAACTAGACATATTACTAATTTCAGTTGTAGCTTGTAAGTTAAAGAAATTGTTGTATTTTCTATTAAAAACTAAGTTAACTATTGTGTAAAAAGAAATCCATGTATATACTCATATAAACAATTTGTTGCCAAAACAACGAAGATTCCAAATCTGTGCTTTGCTTTTCAAATAGCAGATAACAAACGCAAACAGAGAAACTAATTGGCCAAACTTGTACTTTAATCGTTTCATCATAAACATCTGCAGGGCGTCACAGCTAAGTCAGCCGACTCATTATTGACGCAGACCCAGGGCAAATAAGCGTCCGATAGGGGCTCGCCAAAGGGAAAGGGTATGCGAATTGCGAATTGCGAACTGCGATTGCGATTGCGCATGCTGTACGTCTTTCTGTGGGCCTTTCATCTGATTGGCATTTCCGAAATAATCAGCAACATTGCATCGACAACGGCACGAAATGAAGAAAAACAGCAACAAATAAAAAAAAAAACAAAAACAACAACAACAACAGCGGTAACAGGCCAGAAAATGCGTCGCTTGTTCGATTTAATTGCCATGGCCAATGCTGAGGTCGCGTGTAATTCAATGCCTTTTAATTAGGCACTCAATTAAGGCGGACTCGCGACTTCAGAAAGCAAAACCAAAAATATGTTAAATTAAATGAAAGCCAAAGAAAACAATAAACATATCTTCGCATGCAAAGCATGACAAGCACAGTTTGTGAGCAATTGAATCTAAAACTGTATTATAATTATAATTACTTAACTATATGAATTATCTGTACAGAACTCTAATCGACGCAATACAATCGATGCACCAATTGATCAGATGTGGTATATTGTAAGCACAGAGTATTTAATTATATATTTATGACTGTTTCTGAATATTAACTGTTCTTAAAATAATTTTAAGCTAAGTTTATCGAGTAAAATCCAATGTTTCTCTGATAAAAGTTGCTATTATGCAGTAAAAGGATGTCAAATTATTAAATAAAGCTAATACATCTATTAGAATCGTACATTTGGTACATTTTGGTACATTTGTATATTTGTACCAAATGTGGCATGCGTGCTCATACGCACTGTGGGTACTTTATTGTTATGAGTTGTTGTTTACACAGCCACGCCCTTAAAAGCTGCCTGCCTCCCTGCACCCGCTCAGCACTAACAGGCTGCCAGTCGCAGCGTGTGTCCAGTTTCAATTAGCCGAGTTGACAGCCAGTTGCAAGTCTTTTGTTATATGTAGTTATTAGTTACTGCTGTTGAGTCTATTGTTGTTGTTCTTGTTGTTGTTGTTGTTGCACACACATCCCTGTGTAATTACAGCTTGAGACCTTTGCCGCCTGTGTAAACAAGCAACGCTTTGATCTCTGTCTGACAGGCAGACGCAGCGAGTGCTTACTTAGCCAACATCCGAGCTGAATGGGAGTACGCAGTGGTGGCTGCCTTTTGTGGAGCCAAGTGGGGAGCCACTAATAACAATAATAATGGTGGCGTATCGCTTACTGTTTTTGCAGGCAAATGAACTTTGCCAATGGCCATTAGAAACTCGAGCAGCTTGTTTGTGCAAGCCTTTACTGTTTTATTTTTTATTTTGTCTGTCTGTGTCATGGCGCATGGCGACCTCATGGAAAATGCCCAAGAAAAACGCTGCCCGTGTCGAGAATTGTGGGTTTTGTAGTGCTTTTTAGTATACCCTTAACGCATTGAAAATGGGATAAAAGTGTAGATTGGGTTTGTGCAAATATATGTAACAGACCGAAGAAGGCATTTACTACACCAAATATATATATTCTTGACCCGTAGTACGCTGATTTTGGTACAGAAGTTTGGTTTTTTAAGTTCGTTAAGTCAAGTTCATTTCAAATTGCCGACAAATATGTCAGTTTTCTTAGTATCGATAATTATCGATTTCTGACCCAGGTTTTTGAGCACATCTCCGACACTATTAAAGTCACCAATAATTATGTGCTACCATTAAGCATACTATATAAGAACTATCGGAACAAAAATAATCGAGCTTAAAATCGATACATCAACTGCTATATTACATTCTTTATCATACTGTATGCAGGGTATCTCTTTGTCAGACAGCCCCGACTTGAACAAGCTAACTTGCCTTTTACAGGGGGCGTTTTGTGCCTATTTGATTTGGGTTTTAGCCAAAGCCACACCTGAGGCTAGCTCTACGCTTCAGCCAAAAATACAAAAAGGCAAGCAGTCAACACAAATTGCCAAGCACACAGATACAAAGTATAAAGCAAATAATGGCTAATTACAAATATTTACAGTTATCAAAATAGCATCGATGCTTTGCGCAAACTATTTTATATATAGACCCAAGCGGCCTGCAGCGAGAAGGTTGCAGACTGCGGTCGGTCCCGCTATAGACGTAATCACAACAGGAAAAGGGTTATGGGTGGGTCGATGGGTGAAGTGGGAGTACGTTTAGTTTTTTTTTTGTGTTTTTGCTATTTGCATAGCGCTTAGAAGCTCAACGGCTAATTACGCTCAAGTGGCGTGGAAAATTGTGCCTCTTTACGACTAGGGGGCCAATGACGTTTTCGCCAAATTGCCTTTAAAGTTGTTTACACGAACAGTTAACACAAATACGAAAAACAAGAGCATTGCAGTCGGGCGTATACGACCGCGCAATACTCGTTCTTAGTTAAAAACGATCTTAATTATTATTGTTGTTTGTTAAAAAAATAGTTCAAAAAGATTTATTGGTTTGATTAATATTTTTGTGTAATCTTCAGAGAAGGTATTCAGTACCCTCTCTAAAAAACTATGTTTATCAAACTTTAAAACTGCGAAATATATATGGGTTTTATTAAATACATATTCCAAATTTAATGTCGCTTTTAAACGAACAAATGGACAGACAGACGGACATTACACAAACCGAATATACTCTTTTCACTTGTGTAAATGTGCATAAAAATAAGAAGAATGAGCACTGAATACAAATAGCAGGTAAATTTAATGAAGCGCAATTATTAAATATACAAAAGTAAATCATAGACTGCGTCGTGGTTTGCCACAGAGTGGTTGTTGTTGTTGTTGTTGTTATTGTTGTTGTTGTTGCTGTTGTGGTTGCATGCGAGTCAGCGGCATTTGCAAATTGTTAGCTGACTGCAAGTTCTCTTGGTAGTCTCATAAATAATGGCAGCCTCTTGTGACAAAATGTGCGCCTGGGAAAACCAAAACCAAAACCAAAACGAAAATGAAAACGAAAACCAACTTCAACTCACAACTGGCAACTGGCAACTGGCAACTGTTGAGGTTCACAACATTCGTGATAACTGCAAAAGTTTTCCATGAGCTCGAGTTTGGCCTGGTCTATGCCTATGTATGTCTAGCTATCTTTTATACAATGAGTGCATAAATCATCTCTTGCTGCCCTCCCTTCCCCACAACCTCTTCAGTTGCGACTGCATTTTCCATGGCATTTGATTACGTCGCCGGCGCTTTTCCTTTAGCTCTCATAGCTCTTAGCTCTTGGCTCTCAGCATAAATGTCAAATGCTTGCCAATTTGATTTGGCGTTTGGCTAAGTATAAATTATACCAGGCACAACACCTGGCTCCCTCGCCTGCACCTATCTAGTCAAAAGTTGTCTTTAATTTGCGTTTAAGCCAACAATTTAGCAACTTAAGTGTTATTATCGCATTTGAAACAAATGCCATAAAAGATTTGTGGCTTTTGAACAAGTGCGGCTAAGTGCTAGTTGCTGTATTTAACTGTAAATGCAGCTGTTGCTGCTGTTGTTAATGTTGCCGTAATGCATGTGCTTTTGCATTTAGTTAATGCATTATCCCAAATGTTATGCGCAAATGTATATGTAAATGGCATTTGCAATTTGTTCAGGTCAAGTCATTCACAAAATGTTCAAAAAGTATTTTCTTTGTAGATACTTTTTAAATAAACAAATAAATAAAAAACCGGGCCAGTAGTAAATTAAGCAGTTATGGCAATCAACAATTACAGTAACTTTTTGCCCGTGGGCAAATTAAAGTGTACCTGTTTTACCGTTTCCACCCAAAGCGATGGATTTTCTGCAATCGACAAAACACGTCTCAATCGCAATTTTATATAAATGATTGAAAAGGAAAATTTGCAATTAACTGTTTAATCTAACAAATTTCCGCTCAGCGGCTGGATATTACAAAACTGGTAAAACGCATTTTCATTTATTATTTATTAATATTTTTTATTGGATTGAAATTGAAGTGAAATTTTTGACAACTTCGATTTGAGGAAATATGAGACCCAAAAGTTGTTATTTTTGAGAGATAAGCAAATTATGTGAAAAGTAATTAAAAATTACCAAAATCATAATTTCTTATTAGTAATTCTCTAATATTTGGTGTTTAATATTATTCATCTACAATTTTAATCGAGCTGAACTTGCTCGTTTCATACTGAAAAATAAGAACTTTTTGAAAAAACTGATGATAAATCTTTATAGATAGCAAAACTTCAATAACCTTAACATTTTTTGCATTCCATTTAAAAGTGTGACAAGTGCCGCAGTTATCTTCAAAAATGCCGCTCAGTGTGATTAGTTTATTACATTGTTTCTGTGAGGTATTTCCTATGGTATTTCCTTTGCTATGGCAAAATCAGGGCAGAGCAAACAATGTTCGAGGCATATTAAAATGCCAGTTGACAAAATTTTAATTTGCAGCGCAGAATTCTGAGAAGCGCATGAAATGGAGAATTGAGATAACATTATTAGCCGTCGTTTCTTTTCTTTTTGTTTTTTGCGGGGCAGGGGGCAGCAAATGAGCCATCCACCTGTGTCACAGCAACTGTTAACAAGGTGTTAATTTCACATTGTTGCACTTTGTGGAATGCGCACAATTGTTGAATTGTATTTCAATTTCTGATGGCAGCGCCAAAAATATCGAAAACGAAACCAAGAGACTTTGAACAGTTACCAAACCAGGAAACAAAAAACGGGATATATTCGAATGGGCTTAATTACTTAAGAACACAGATACGATTAGGCTGCAAATATATAGGAATATTATATTCCTTGGGAGTATTTCTATTAAAGTTAAAAAATTTGTTTAGTCTCGGGAATATGAAACTTAAAAAAGAATTTATGTAATTAAATGTTAAATGTCAACGTTAATGAAAACTTTTTATGTGCAACAAAATGGTATTATTTTAAGTGTTAAAAAAAGATGTGGATAGGTAGACGAATAAAATACATCAAATGTACTTGCGTATTGCAATATAAATGATAGTAAAAGTGTTAAATGTTTAAATTACTTAAGTTATTTACTTATGATAGTTTGAATTGAAAAATTGCTTCTACTATAAAATAAATACTATAAAGTGCAATGTAAGGAATCACACTAACTTTATTCATAATAATACTGACTACAATAATATACTGCTAAGAAAGCACATTTGCATGAGTTTTAAACCCGGTTCGTCATTCATTTAGACAATTCATTTACTAATTAATGTTGCTTAAAAACAATTATACTGTCAAATTTTAGAACAAAGAATCACTTGAATTAAAATAATAAAATGCTATTTAGCACATATTCTACCCATTACTCGTTTCAATAGCATCTTTAGTTCAACTTGACCCCAAACCAATTGCTGCCACTACTTAACGGTGCGAGCCCCCCAAAATGAAGAAAAACCAATCGGCTGCGTCTGTGGCTGTTGTCAACAACAACGACAACAGCAACGATAGCACTTCGTGTACGACTCGTTTGATTGCGTTCGTGTCGCTGCTCTCGGTTCGTGTTTCACGGCTGCTTCTCTCGCCACATTCGTCGCGTGCAGCTCGATTCAGTTCGATTCGTGCGCTGTGCCGTTCAGTTCTCGTTTAACAGCGCCGGCGAACGGTCAGAGAATTGCGGAAAAGCGCTGAACCGAGTTGAAGCTGAGCGAGGAAAACCGACTGCGCAGCCAGCAAAAAAATTTTTCAAGCTGTTGGAAAAACTCGCGTGCGCGACTACGTCGCACGTCGATCGCTTGATAGAAAGAAAAATTTATTTAAAAAAAAGAATAATAATTTAATTATACAAAAAACACAATAATTACCAGCCCGTAAAAAAAATATACATATTTAAAGGGAACTCTACCCCCCGCGCTGCCCGCCAGTAGCTTGATCCAAGCTTTGTTATCGCGCTGTTTTTGGTGTGTGTGTTTATTAATTTATACTAAATAAAGAGCACACAAATTTTTAATACAAATAATATAAGAAATATTAAATGTTAGCAAAAGGTACTTGACCAAAAAAAACAAAAAAAAAAAAAAACAAAACGTAAATAAAAATATAACAAATTGGCGCGCAATTGGCAATTGCAAATTGCTGCGCCGCGCATTGCGTTTTACATAAATTGCATTTGAATTTGCATTTGATTTTGAATTAAAGCAAAAACAATAGACAATAAATTAACTGACGCGCGACTAAGTTAAGCGCAGTACAGCTCAGCTGTGTTCGGCTGCGGCACAACGTGGCGTATGCGTAATCTGTCATTGTACACATCCTGAGGAAATCCAGCAGTGACTTTCTTGAGGCGTACGCGTGTGCCTCTTTGTGTGTGTGTGTGTGGCACGTGGCGCGAAAGCTATTAATTATTTGCCAAAATAAAAAAGGAAAGAAAATAGGAAAAATTGAAATGAAAAGCGTGCGCGATGCGTGTGATTTGAGTGCTGTTGTTATTGTTGTTGTCGTTGTTTTTGCTGTTATGCCTTGAGAAACAAACAAATTGAAATAAAGAGCCAAACAGACAGTGGACAGCGCCGTAGAGTAGCCGCAGCCGCAGCCGCACAAAGCAATTGAAAATGCGATTCATATCGACAACAACAATAACAAAACAAAATAAAGAGCAACAGCTAGTAGACAACGACTCCGCCTCCAGCAGCACCAAATCCGCCGACACCTCGTCCCGCCGTTGCCGCCGCTGCTGCTCCTCGGTCCGGCAACATGTCAAGCATAATTAATTTTCGATTCTGCCTGCGCCGCCGCCAATTTCAACTCGTCTCCGGCTCCGTTGCCATCCACATTGCCACCGCCACCATCGCCGCCGCCGCCGCCAACTCGTCTACGTTCCCGCAATTGTGCTGAAAGTCAACTCAATTGCCCCCCGCCCGCCGACGCCGCGCCGTCAACCAGAAGTCGATTCTACGGGTAAACTTTGCCTCTTTACTTTTCTTTTGTAATTAATCTTTTGTTTTTGTTTTTTTTTTGCGCTATAATTGTTGTTGTTGTTGTTATTGCCTGACAATAAGTACGTGTAGAGCGCGATTTTGTTTTATTATAATGAGAACATATAACCGTTTTGCTATCTGCCTGCNAACTCAATTGCCCCCCGGCCGCCGACGCCGCGCCGTCAACCAGAAGTCGATTCTACGGGTAAACTTTGCCTCTTTACTTTTCTTTTGTAATTAATCTTTTGTTTTTGTTTTTTTTTTTGCGCTATAATTGTTGTTGTTGTTGTTATTGCCTGACAATAAGTACGTGTAGAGCGCGATTTTGTTTTATTATAATGAGAACATATAAACGTTTTGCTATCTGCCTGCCGCGCTCAACCTGCCAGCCCCCCCACCCACCCACCGCTGCCTCAATCGTTGTTTCAACATTTTGCGAAAATTGTTTAATTGTTTGAATACTATTATCACATTTTACTAGAGAGAGTGCGAGAGAGAGAGCAGGAGATAAAGAGGCAGCGGCTCTCTGGGTGTTTATAAAGGCTTCTCTTACGTACGGCCGGCCTATCTCTGTTACTTTCCGCCCTCCCCATTTCGTATTTCATTCTGGGTTCGGTTCAAGAATTTATGAATGTACGTCATGTATTCAATTGTGAAATGAATCGAGTTAGAATCAAAGCAACTCAAATTATTATTCAAACATATGTTTGCCTTTTACCTACCTACTGTAAAGCAATTAAGAAATCTACATAAAATTTTGTGCACATAATTTATAAGGCGGAAATTTACGGTTGAGTTTGTTTTAAGGAGTTGTCGCTATTCCGCTGGCAATCAGTTAAGCATAAAATTACAGAGCACAATTTTACACGTTCCGAATTAAAATCGTTTTGATATTCAAGACACATAATCAAATAAAAATATTACTAGTAACATTTAACTCTGAAAATGTTTAGGATTTATTTGAAATAATTAGAACTGCATAAATAGAGAGTAGGACTGCCGTTCTATGTGATTCTCATATATTCAAGTACTGTTGTATTGGCGGAAAGCAAAAAAGAAAGTTAAATAAAATAAAAACCAATGAATTAAGATCGATCAAAGTATGACTAAGTGCTCTATATTATAAATACTTCTTACTGAAGCATAGAAAAACAAGAGTTATAAAAATTCACCGACAACAAACTTAAAATTTTTTATACTGAATATTCTGAATGGTATGGTTTCAAATTGGTGTAATTTTATATTTCTAAAAATATGGTTAATTCATGGTGCAAACTTCAATCTGTAATCAAATTGATAGTTGACGTTTATAATTTCTTTATCATGATTACTACTTTGATAGAGGTAAAACCATATATACATTATATATACATAACTAATCGATGGTATATATCATTTGAATTTCACAATTACAAGGTATTCAGAGTCACTGCTCAATCACAGTCAAAATTGTATTGTTCATTTGCCACCTATATAGCATGAATCATATTGTTTATCTCATTAGTGACAATGTGTCAAAGTTAGCATGCCCCATATATATATATATGCACGTATATCTATTTGCAAATATCTGTCATAAGTGACTAAAGATCACGTTTTAAATGCAATTACTTAGAGTTCACAATATATATATGATATATATTTAATAACCAAACGAAAAAGAGATAACAATTTCCTGTCGCTCATAAGTTTTATGAAAATGTTGCTCTGAAACTTCAGGAATTACAATGCATTCATTAAAGCCAACAAAGTAACAGAGAATTGCAGCAAAAGAAATAAATGACATCAAGCAGAGACAAACAAATGTAATAAAAAATAAAAAAAAAAAAAGAAATGTTGGTAATAACTGCGCACGCAGTTACCAGTAATATCTGAAAACTGGGCAGAGACTGAGGGATGGGACACGGCACTGGAGATTGTGGCCTGCGGGGGCTTAACATGGCTTACGGAGTAAATATGAATGCAGACATTTGCTGGCATATCTGGCCAGAACAGACAGACATATATATATATATATAGAGGCCACATTGGCTGGCTGGACAGTAGGCAGAGTTGGATGACAGTCAGCCGGGCTTAGACGACAACGACAATTGGACAGGCTCTCTGGGCCTAGGTGTTGCTTTTTACTGTTTTCTTGTTGTTGTTGTTGTTGTTATTGTTCGCTTTATGGTAAAAATGCAACCATACCTGTTTTGCCAACACACACAAACACACACGCACAACAACTCAACTCGTTTGCTCAGTTGCAGGCTCAACATTGCAACTGCAACTGCAACTGCATTTTAGTTTTTTACACCCTTACTCTAGGTATTCTCAATTTGTGACGAAATTCGTATTGTGGCAATATTACAAAATCTAGAAAATATATGTTTAATTGATAAGTTGAGGAAATTAAACATAAAGTATTAAATAGTATAAAAATTTATACGATTTACTTGAATTAAATTTCGGTTATTTGATGTGGAAATTAAACCCTAATTCTTGCAATAAATAAAAAATTGCTATTTAATGAAAATTAATTATTTTAACAGCAAGAGCTGATTGCAAAGCTAAATAAATGTCTTTTAAAATTTTTTTTTTTTATAAAAATAATATGAAAAATAAAACACTTGCTAACTTGTTAATCAGAAGACAATAGCTATAAGGCTGAATTTATAAATGTATAATCAATTTGATCGGTTTATATATATATATATATGTATTCGAGAGCTATTAAATTTTATATATATATGTTAAAATTCTAGTCAAGCTAATTTTGCGCTCGTTAAATTAACTACCGAAATTTTGATTGTGTTCGACATTTGACTAGATTATGTTTAAGATCAGTTAACGTATCTGCACAGCAGCTGCTAACATTTCTATTCTGGCTACTGTCGCCAATTTGAATATTTTATCAAAACACTTGTTTGGGCTCCAATTCAGATGCCTCCAAGAGTATTTGGGCTTCGTTTATCTGCACGTTTAATGCACTTTCTTGTTTTTATTGTGGTGCTTTTTTTTGTTGTTGTATTTTTTGGTGCACGCACCTGTCCCAGCATAGACACGATCAGCGACAGGCGGTCTGCAGGTGTTTTGTTTGCTTTTGGTCTAGTTTGCAGTCGGTGCCCGAACGAACTGGGACTGGGATTGGCACTGGAACTGCCATTCGGTCTGGAGCTCTCTATGTCTCTCTGTCTACGGCAGAGTCCGCAGCATAATAATAATCCGGCAATTAAAATATGATCGCATAATAACTCGGCACTCGTGTGTCTTCCTATGATTTATGGCGCTTCTTTTGGCTTTTGGCTTATTTATAGACTTGGCCAGCCGCTGCTCTCTTGGGGTAATTGTGTTGTTATTGTTGTTGTTGTTTGCTGTTGTTGTTGACTACTTTTTTTACGCATACTTTTGCATTCGCTTAAAGGTAAATTGCTGTCGCCAAGCGCCAGACACCGTTCGCCGTTCGCCGTTCGCCGTTCGCCGCTCTAAACGCGTTCGCCTGGGCCGGCTTGGCTCGTTTGACTGGCAAAACCCAAAGACAAGAGCCACAGCCAAAGAGCCGGCAACAGAGCTTCTCAGTCAAAACAAAAAACAAAAAAAAAAACAAAACAGTGCAAAACGAACCAAAACATTTGATACGCCCCGGCTCGACAACTGTGTCGCAGCGGCCATCAGTTAGCTGCAGCAGCTCTTTGGCTCTTGGTTCTGCCTGTCCGGCTGTTGCTTCTAATAAATAATTTTAAATGCTGACTGCAAAAAACCCCCCAAATGAATGGCTGACTGACTGACTGACTGGCGCAAGCTAAAGTGTAACCCAATAACCAAAGGCGCGCTCTTAATTGACTGCGTGGGATGCGAACGTGGATGTGGACGCAGACGTGGTTCTGGTTGTGAATGGCTGCACAGCTGGTAGCTGCTAGCTGATAGCTGTGTTTCTTTTCTTGTTTTTCTTTTTTTTTTTTGCTGCTAGCTGTAATTGCTAGTTGTTAGTTTGTGTTGTGCCTGGTGGCAAGTGTTGGAGCAACTGGGGCAAGTGGCAGTTGCCATTTGGTCGTCTCAAGGCGCAAATGAGACCCGCATATTTGGGGGTAGTTATTTGCCAACAGCCTAATGACGTCAGCTTTGTCGCCATATGTCTCTATGTCTCAGCTATACACACACACACGCACACACACACACACACAGAATAAGCATGCGTCATCACGCAGGTTGCCGATGGCGGCGTCTGTGTCTGCATTGCAATTTCACCATGCCCCCACTCCAGACGCTGTCTGCGTCATGCACACACACACGCACACACATATATATTTTAACACCCACACAGACACTTTGGTACACACGACGCTCTTGTGATAATTTCGCCATGACACGCAAAACTGAACTAATTTGTTTGCCTTCGTTTTTCTCTTGCTCTTGTTGCAATCAAACACAAACTAATTAATATTTACAAAAACAATGAAAATTCCGCCGCCGCTCAGATAAGCCTATAAATAGCACACAAAATTTGTGGCAGACTGTGCGGCGTGCTGCAGCGTGTGTGTGTTATTAAATGTGCCTGTATTGGTGCACTTTTATCTGTGAATAAAAAAAACTAGACGAGCCATATAATCTGCCCACGCTGTGCTTAAAACAAGCGCAGCATCTGAGTAAAGGTTTCTAGCGTCCTTTATGGAGATTTTAGTTTTTCGTGTCCAATTAGATCAGAAAAGTCATAAAGTTTTGCAGTTACATTTAACGAAGTCATAACGGTCCACACAACAAGAGTGAAAGCTCGCTTTTTATTGAATATTCAAAATATTATAATTAAACTTTGCAATTGTGAGCTATTGTTTATTATGAATTTGTTTACATATTTAACAGCAAGAGCAAATACATTTTATCACCACTCTTATTTATATTTCCATAAAAATAAATTGTGTGCTTTTATGCTGGTCCAGCCAATTTCTTAACCTGATAACGATGCTTTTTTTTTGTTGCTAAATACAAGTCTCTTATAATTACACAATTTAATGTTGAACTTAATCGCTTATGCTGGGTCTACAAATTATTGTGAAATTTTTTCAATGAGCTATTTTCTTAATTTTTGTAACTTTTGTAACTTTTTTAAAAAATTTATTTCGATTTTAAAGACCAAAGCAAACAATTTATTCGTTTGTATTCTGTTCTTAATCGAATTTAGATTTGATTTTCTCTGTTATAATTTTTCATAGATTTTAATTAATTATTAATTAATTAATTAATTAATTTTTGTATTTATTTTATATACCTTTTCTTTCTCTTCATATTTCGTCTTGGAACATGACGAAAAAATCATATTCAAAAAAGTATCCCATATTTCTCGTTACCCAAAAAGATATATGCACGTACTGGCATATATATATATATATTTTTTTCTTTTTTTATTTGTATTTTTTATTTTTTATAGGGCATAGTCACGCGCACATAGATACATAATTTAATATGTTTATGGCTGTGGTAGCCGCAGCATCGACAGCAGTTTTGATATTAACATATGATTATCACAAATTTTGCTTCCATTTTGATGTTTTAGTTTTATAAGTTTCATAAATTTTGCATAAGAAATACATAAATGCCCATTAATACATTTACATATAAATAGCTAAAAGCCTCAATAGCAAAGAACCAAAAACAACAACACTCGTCTGTCTGTCGCGTCGAGCCTAGGTTTAAGACCTTTTTACAGTCCGTCAGCATCTGATAATCTGATCATTGTCTCATAATCATAATTTGTGAGCCTACTAATGGCAATTGGCAGACAACATCAACATTCTTTAAGAGTTTCCCGATCTGATTTCTGTGCGCAATAATTTGTTAAGGCTTAACTATGACGCACATATTAAAAGACAAGTTTATTGACTAGACGAAAATATCTGATATATATGAAATTTGTTTATGAAAATGTTTCAAAGTAGTTATTATTGTTTTAGTAGTTTAATAACTATTTTTAAACATTTTTTTGCAGTACATAAATTAAAATTGTTTGCATATTTATCAATTTAGCTTTTTTTTATCATTGAATGCCAAATGTAGCTGACATTGTCGAAGCGGGCAATAACGTTGGCAAATAAATAAATGAATAAATATTGTAAACAAATGTTCTTGTTTGCAACGCACATGAATTTGCTGTTTATTTTTGCGGCTGTTGTTGTTGTTGTTGTTACTGCAACAAATGAGTTTGTCAAGTTAAATGGCACACACAACATGCAGTCCGTATCGCGTGTATGTGTGTGTGTGTGCGTGTGTGTGTGTCAGTTGCCGCCATTTTGTCTGGCGAGCTGCTGCAATGGCAGACAGTAAATAACTGACAGCATGCACACACACAAGGCACCACGCGGCGTATTAGTAATCTTAATCAAGCTTGACTAACAGCAATTGCTATTAAAGTAACGAGCCAAGATAAATGTTTATTTACAAGAAGCTAAACAAACTCCGCGCACGAGGAGCATTGCATGACCTGAAATAAAGTGCAGACTATTTGGCAACGGAGCTTAAAAGTGTTTCATAACTAGAGTGAATTTTAGAGGGAAATTTACGATAAGCAAAATGATAGAAGTGTAAGTGGAATGGAATATTTAAAGTAATGGAATATTTTATTCAACGAGAAATTTAATAATATTTATTTGTAATTTAATAATATTTATTTAACTGAAAATCTTCTATCGAACATGAAACTCAATCTGTTATTATCATAACTAAATAAAGTTCGTATATGACTATTAGTCAATTTGTATATAAATAAAATAGTTCCGTCTATTCGCAGAGATACCACAACATTCAATTCTCACCTGCAGCATAAATTTATTTAACATGATTCTAAGCGGAGTTTGTGTATCACTTTTGAGGGGGATTTTTTACTATTTACTATTTAACAGATTTCAGTTATTGTAATACGTACAATTAACACGTTCATCGTGGATAGTGAATGATGGTCCGCACTGAAAAGTAGACAAGCTTTGTGGCAGGTTCAACGTCACGTTGAGCAAACTGCATGTTGCAAGTTGCAGTTAGACAGCAACAACAGCAACAACAACGACAAGTAACAACAATTGCTATAACAACTGCAACACGTTTTCACATGGAACCTCAAAGTGGTCAATGTGGTCGTGTGGTTGTTGCCCGTTGTCACACACAGGCGGTCACTTGTCTGGCTCTGGCTGTGGCTCTGGTCTCGGATGGCTGTGCTACACCATTCTACCCATCGCCCTCCGCTGCTCGCATGTCGAACAGTCCGAACATCGAAATCGTAGCACAAAAGATATATGAGCACATCAACGTGAATTAACAGACACATTAAGCGATACGGATCTGTTTGTGGAGTCGTCCACACAGCTAAACACGAGACCACGAGACAAGACAAAAAAAAAAACCAACAACAAAAACAAACAAATAAAAAATACAAAAAAACGAAAGACTCTGGCAACGAACCGAACTATAAACAAGGTCTCATATTCTGCAACATGCTCTAAATGAATTGAGAGAGGGAAGGGGTGAAGAGGGGCGACTGCACTTTGAACTCGTTTCTCTCGAAAACGGAAGTGTGCAAGCAACTGAATCATGTCACTGGAATTTCTATACTCCACGCTTAGCATACTGATAAGCAACATTTTATGGCATATCCAATTTCAGCACGAGAGAAAAAAAGAAGCAAAAAAAAAATACAACAATAAAATAAAAATATCAAATCAAACAAAACAAAACATAGAACACGCCCGTTCCCTTAGCTTTTCGATCCATTATTATCCAGTATTTGTATAGCTATGTATCTGTCGAATTGTGTGCCTTGATGTTGTTTGTCTTTTGGAACACAAAACGAAAATATGCAAACAATTCGCATTTGCGTGTCAATCAATAAATTTGACTGTGAAAACCATTTTGATTGTTGAATAATATCTACATACTATAAATGTCGACGTCATATGCCCCAAAACATTTACACACACACACAGACAGGCTGTTTAAATAATGACAAAAACAACTACAAAGTATGCGTGACCTAGTCGAGAGTGCTTAACTTGAAGCTACCCTGTTAACAAGTTATTATGCCTAATATATAAGAAAAAGCGAATTCGATAAATTTTGGATTAATTTTTTTTAATAATATGTGAACATAGTGAACATTCTTATTCGTTTTATCGTTTCATTCTTTCCAAAATTATACGAATTTTCCTCACTTTACCATACCCCATTATTTTGCATACAGGGTACAGAAAAAACATGTTATTTTTTTTTAAATACGATCTTCAGCCAGGCAAGTAAATTGCTTCTAGACAATTTTTCTATTCGATCAGTTGGCATATTTGTGCATAATTTAAAGAGCTGTTGCTTTTGTGCATTGTCATTAAACAAATGTGCCAGAAGCGGCTCGCCAAATTCAAATAACAACAATAACGGCGAAATTTCGGGTTTGTCGCGTCACACGCTGGAATTCCCATATATATCGGCTAATTTGTTGTTGTCTTCAGCCTTTTTTTTTCTCACTGTATTTCTAAAATTGTTTACAGCTACAAACGCCGATTGCTGTTGTTGTTGTTGTTGGACGGTGCTCATCTTCCAATCAATAAATCCGGTTTCGAAAAAAACATTTTTATATGTTATTTTGATTAACTTTCGCCCAAAAATAATTGCACAATAAATACAAAAATTGTTTAAAAAATCGTTTTCATTTTGTTATCTTTTTTTTTTGTTTTTGTTGGCCCTTGTCAACTGCTTCATTGTGTGTTGTGCCAGCTGTGGCACCCCTTTTGAAAATAATATTAAAAAAAAAACTCCATAACTTTGACTTTGGCAACGCATTTGCTGGGCTTCCGCATAAATGAATATTGTCAGCTGGCTGATCCGCCGCGAACTGTGCCGGTCTATAAATATGAGCAGTATACACTGTCTGTGTATCAATTAATTGTTCTGTTCTATTTATAGAATTTGCGGTAAAATTGCTAATAATACTCGAATTTCAACAATGGCTCTTCAATGTTGAGCATTTCAAATTAACCACATGAGTAACTTAAATATTTATAAAAACAACAAATGTGTGTGTGTTCGTGTGTGTGTCTGTGACAGTTGTGTGTGGGCTTTTTGCAATATTTAAATTTGGTATACAAATATGGCAAAGCTGGACCAGATTGCGACAATTGTGCAGCTCGTATAGCCATGACTAAGTAAAAGTTCATGTAGCGCCAATTGCCAGTCTGACCAAAACGGGAAACATCCAATCGAAACCCTCTTAAGATTATTCTGATTCAGCTGGCCGTGATCAATCAGTTAAGCCCAGATAATAGCTAAATTGTTTTTGCAGAATTTAAACACAGGGTGTCCTGCTCTTTTTTTTTTGACCAAAGCAAATATTTAAGTGGGTTTCAGAAATTATTATTTTTATAACTTTTTTTATGTTTACATTTTTTCCCCTTAATTCAATTATTTGTTTAGTCTTTAAACAAATATTTGAAATCAATATGAAATACTTTGTGATAAAAGTGTATTAATATTGGATTTGATTGGCTTTGAAACAAGATTAAAAAAAAACTTTATACTTTTCAACTATACTTTGGTTTATATTTAACAAATATACTGATTCTATTAAAGTAAGACCGTTTGGAGATTAAATTTGTCGTAGATTCGAATGGCAAACAACAAAGAACTATAAAATATCTATCTAATATAATATGCTATAAATCATAATAATGAATACAATCTTTTTTATTTCATATATTGCTTTATTGGGTGCATTTATTGCCCATGTGCAATATTAAAAAAAATTTTTAGCACTTATCAATCATTATTAATGTTCAAGTTAATTATGATTTAGTATAGCCTTTTTATTTAAACTTGCAGTTGTTTTAAGTACATTTATCTACGACATTTTATATTTTAAATTGACAATTATAGTTTTTTATAATTGAAAATTTATTTTTTGTATATTTCTTGAATTTACTTTTTCAAGTTGTAAACACTCAAAAACGTTACTGTACTTATGTTGACTGTGATTGAGTGGTTGATTATTGCATAATATAACAACTTGCATATAACCCAAGTTATATACATTTTAGCCAACATTTAAGAGATTTATAAAATACCTAGTGACGCAGATTGAAATACCATTTGTTGAGGATGGGGCTGGGCACCAAAGTGACGGCAATAAAGCCAGAGACAGGTTCAATAAGGGCTCAGTATTGGAGCTCTGGCTAATAGCTGTCTGTGTGTGTATTATTTACAGTATTGTTGTGTCTTTATTATGTCGTTTGCCTGCATTCGTTTTCAATCTCAAATTGCAGTCGTGCGGGGCTGGCAGAGGTTGTCCCTTTTTTAGGCTCTACAAGCATAAATTTTGTTAACTTTTGCTGCTTCTGCAGCTGCTGTTATTGTTGTTGTTGTTGTCTATTGTTGTGTGGCTTGGGCAATCGTCAACGTCAACGTCAGCGACAACGTCAACGTTGTTGTCTTCATTTGCTGTAGTTGTAATCGCCGCTTGTCGCATTAAATTGTACCAATAGCGTTGTCGGTTTCTGGCCCTGTGTTGCTGTTGCTGTGGCCTTTTGGCCATGCCCTGAGCCCCACAAAACGTTGACAAATGTGCGTTTTAGCCGTCTCATTGTTGTGGCAAACTGACTTCAATATGCAAATCTATTGAAATTAGTTGCCAAGTTGCCAAGAGCAGAGCTCAGAGCTCGTTGATCGGTCGCGTTGTTAGCCAGATACGAGTCGTGTCTTGTAGTTTTTGTATCAGTTGTTGTTGTGCAATTTGCATGATTTACCAAATTGGTTGTTGTTGTTGTTGTTGTTGTTGTTGCTGGCGCCATTTGTTTATCATCTGTGCCCTGTTCCTCTGGCTTACGACTGATCTTGGGCTTTAATGCTAAGATCCCAATAAAATTTCACAGTTAATTGAATTAAAGGCGGCGACAGCCAGGCCAAAATTCTGGCTAGAATGCCAGCCACAACATACGCGTAATTGGCAGCAAAAGTTGCAGCACGCCTAATGGCCAAGTTTTTAAGTGGAATTCTGTCGGACTGCAGTCGGCAGAGCCAGTAGGGGCGATAAGCCTGCACGCACCTACCCAAAACAGTTGGGCCTACCTGCGTTCCGCTGCATGCGACTGCGACTGCGACGGCGACTGCTACCTACCGCACATCATTAGACCTGGTCTAGACAGGCGACGTCGGCGTGCCCTGCTTGAACCCTTTTTGTTTTGTTCTTGTTTTTTTTTTTTTTGAGGCGTTCGAGCAATTTGTTGCGCCCCTTTGGGCCATAAAAAGGGACAGGCCGCGAGTCGTTTACCTTAATTGCCAGATTGACGCCAGGTTGACGCCAGCTTGACGGCATTAGAATTCCTCCCACCCGTCTCAGTTACACACTGTAACCGAAACCCCATAATCAGGCAACCCTCTGCACCCCCCTGCTGGCCCTCACATTTAATTGGCACGACTCTCGCGACGCGTCGTCATGCAACTGGCCGCTGGGCGATCAATTAAATCAAAAGCGTTTATAGTAACTTGTCTTAAATTAAAAACCTCGCTAATTTTTACCCAGCTGCCAGCTCTATATCTATTTATAAACGAGCTCAGTTCACGATAAGTGTTCTCAAGCGCACATCAACCTCAGATTCAAATATTTCCCATATTTTATTTCATTATTATTGTTATTTTTTTTTTTTGGGCACACGATAAGCACATAAGTACAAGGTTCTCATTGAAGTTTTGGTTAAGATACTTGACAAACTCTCGCTATTGTTGGGTTTTGCCACTTCAATGCCAGCCTCGTGTGTTCTTAAGTTCCCAAGTACAAAGAGCATAAATAAAAAATAAAATATGGCGTAGTTTTTAAGTGTTTTGTTTGAATTTTAGCTTGACTTTTGATTTGCCAGAGTTCATTTTGTTACAATGATTTGTTTACTTAACAATCGCGTTTCAAATCAGATGATACGCAATACGTTAGAATTATAAAAGAACTTATTAAATATATTTAATTAGTTTGATTTCCAAAAGATTTTGATACAGTAAATATAAAATATATAAATAAATATATAAATTTGTGCAATTTAAGAAAATCTAATGGATATTTAACTAAAAAAAAAGTATTATTCTTTGACACTATAAATCAGATAATTGTACGCAAAAAAAAAAGAAAATTCTTATTAAAAAAATATCTTATAACAAGGCTTATTAAAGGCTGTTAACTTTTCAAGTATCTTATAATCAGAAATCAAAAAACTAAAGTTAAGCAAATAACTGAAATCTTGCCGCAATCTGAATACCCACATTCAAACTAATTCAATAAGTATTCTATTTTTCTTTTATATATGTAAAACATGTTCATGTTTACATCCACTTTATTTATAAGGCAATTAAGTGCTTTGTTTTCTTGCATGATCAACCTATTTTATTATTTTGTCAAATTAATTACTCTGTAAATTTATAGAAAACAAAAATCTCATAGAAAAATACAAATAAATGCCGGTGAAACGTGTTGAGAGCAATTGTATTACCCTTTCAATTTATATTGGTACAAAATATATATGACAAAAACTATTTAAATCAAAGTATTAAATAAAACGTAGAAAGAGATCTACAATTAAAGACTGCGCTAACAGAAGCAGACAAAAAGCTGTCCTTGTTCCATATACCCAATTAAACTTGTGCAGAATGGCACAGTATACAAAGAGTTCTATAAAAACAATTGCATAGCGGACGTCTACACTGGTATTACATACTATATATATATATAGTAGTTCTATATATAAAATACGTGTACATTGTCCTTGTCAACAGCAATGCAGTGACAAATTGCAGCTAATCAGCAATGGGAACGGCAACAGATACTCAAATAACGTTGTTTCCAGCTTAAATGAGGTTCTGTTCCGTTCTGTTCTCTGTTAGGTGCGTTGTCGTTGCTGTGAATCTTATCAATTGCAGAAATTAACATATAATATATATATATATATATATACTGAAAATGTTATTAGTATATAGAATGTTATCAGTTTGTGTGACAATTTTTTAATTGGCTGTCTGTTATAACATTGTTAGGTCAAGCACCGCTTTTGGCATGACAATCTCCCGTTCGGTGCATGACAATGCAGCCAGCAGCAGGGTGCGTCATGATAGATCACAAAGGGAGAGAGAGCACGATGTATATATAAGTGTGTGTGAGTGCGAGATGTAGACAAAAACAGACTGATTCATCGATGAAACTAGTGGGCAATACTAAATCTTAATTCCTAAATCTAATAAATATATAAAGGGGTATATATTATGCTAGTGGAGATTTCTGACTGATTCATTGAGTTTATTGTGATCGAGTTCGAGTTTGATTTTAGCATCCGCTTTCGTGTTAGGAGCGGCAAATGTTGGCGCCACTTTGAAGCGAAATAACCAATAAACTTGGCCAAAATTTGATGTGGCATTTGTTTGTTATTGCTGATTTTTTGTTTGATTTTCGTTGTATTGCTCAAGACAAATAAAAATAATAAAAAATTATGCGGAGAGCAACACAAGATGAAATTAATTATAAGTCAAACAAGCATTACAATATTGCCTGGCGCCAGACACAAAAATCATTAACATTTTTATGACCCGGCGTACAACAAAGAACACCACACACATCTATCAGCTGGCGTTACCTGTGTGTGCCACACACACACACACACACACACATGCTCATAAATCGCAACTAATAATGTCCAAGTTGTCTAACACCTTAAAGCCGCCATAAAGACATATCGACAAAGAGCGATAGATAGAGACAGATATATATATAAAGCCAACAAATGGCCAATGGCCAACGAAGTTTACCTTTTGTGCGTACGTGCAAAATCGATGGATGGATGTTGGCCAGGCCAACATAATTCAAAGAATTTGTGTGTAGTAAGAGCCCAATATAGTGAAATGTGTGCCGACTGGCCTACCCTGGCCTGGCCTCATCTTGATAGGCATCATAAAATTCGAAAAACTGAAAACCTCGAAAAAAAAACAACAACAACAACAAATCAGTTAGCAGCAAATGGTTTCTGTTTAGACCTTAGGCGGCAAGTGCAAATCTTTTGGCTAGATCAGAACCGTCTCACTGACTGACTGGCGATCAGCTTGCATTAATTTATCCCGTACAAAATTTATCTCACAATTTCTCAAAACCGAAACAACAACAAAAATTCACAAGTTGTACGAAACACCTGCACACAAACAAACAATTTTCTAAATAGAAAAAAAACAACCAAAAAAAAAAAAACAGAATATTTCTATTTTCAGTTCTCTCTGTTACTACTCTGTATATTTTTAAACTGACCGGCTTGATCTTTTTTTAACACTATTTTTCAGCAATATTTCAAGAGCAGCAGCCGATAACAACAACAACAAGAACAACTGCTACCAAGAATACAACAAATTTTTGTTCTTCTGGTAATAAAAACGAATGCAAATTTCTGTGAACTTGCGCCAACAAATTGCGAAAATGTGTTGCAAATCTAACGCCATGTGGAAATATTGTACGTTTTCAATTGGCCAGCAGCTGCAGCAACAACAACAACAAGAAAAACAACCAGTGGCTACAACAAACAACAGCATACAATGTCACGGCCAAAAACAAAAACCAAGGCACAACAACAACAACTACAAGAACTACACAATTTGTACCCTCGTATTTATTGTTATGTTAGCCATGATCCAGATGGAAACTGTGGCAGCTGGAGTTCGAGAAGGCCTTTCAGGTGAGTGCATCAGCAAAAGATATTATTAATTTAACTATATACATTTTGCAAAAATATTTAATATATATTTCAAGAAAATTTAATTTTGAAAGATTTTTACGTATTATTTTATTATTTATGTCACTATAAAATGGGATAGATTTTTATTCGGTTATTAATTTTTTGTAGAATCTGAAACCGCTCCTCTAAAACACATTAATTAAAAGAACATTAATTAATTCAGTTAATCGTAAGCCAGCAACTTCAGACTGATCGAGTAACAATTCAAATCTGACTTAAAAACGAGACGTTGGATTTTGGATTATATGATAACCATGACCATCATCATCATGCAATGATCATTCATCAAAATGTTCGCATAACTCTTACAGTCTGGTTAAAAAAAAATACAGTTTTTGCTATTGGAGTAAATAAGGTAGTTCGTATTTGTAACTAGTTTAGTTTTCTTTAGACGATCGCAGCTATAATCAAGGCATTCTTAATCTAGTTTTTAGTTTCAAGATCATTTCCATAGAATCGAGTCGAGTCGAGTCGAATCAATTGAGATTGTCAAGCTAGTCACCTGACGCACCAACCGCCAACAGTTGCCAACGGATCTGTTCTACTCGATTCATTTTCTGTTTCGACAGTTTCACCCTGCAACTTGTTAACCTTCACCTTTACACACAACCCCGATCTGAGAATTGCGGGTAGTCTAAGTAGATGTTGTTCTTGTTGTTTTTTTGATGTAGAGCCGGGCGTTAGGCTCCCCGTTACCTGTTACCGCTTTCCAGTGCCCTCCTCCTCCTCCTTTCCCGTTACCACTGTTGTTGGACACACGTGCCGCTTTGGCGCTCCCAACACATACATTTGCCGTCGCTGTCTCGCGCTGGCGCTTAATCTGTGATTGTGATTAATCAGACGACGCCAGCGTCCAGCGTCGCCAGCTGTCCGGCTGGACGGCTACTGAGCGTATTTGATCGCTGCCAGTTTTTAGTTTTATTTTCTAATTCTTTTTTTTTATATATATTTTAAAATTTTTTTCGTTTGTTTTTCGTGTTCTCTAAACATATTGAGTGGGTTTTTTATGGCATTCGAGTGTGTTAAATGAAATAAAAAATCGCATAAATTAGATATACATATTGCAATTCCGATATCGGGTTACTTGAACATGGTTCATTAACTGTCGCCCGCTAGATGGCCACTCAAAAGAGAAGGGCATGAACCGTATCTTCTTCATTTTGAGCGTCCGCGTATCTTCCATTTAGAAAGCTTCAATGGGAACTCGGATATATAAGTCAATAATTTTTCCACTTGATTAGAGCGCCAATGGATTTGTTTATGAATGAAGGTGGTCCCAAAATGGCACAGCAGGATACAATCGAATCGAACAGGAAAACGAATAAGAAAACAACAACAACAACTATAAGAAGAAGAACGAGAACATTAAGGGGCACATCGTGTAGAAGCTAAATACCAAAAAGATAAAAACGTTGATAATGTCGCGTAGGGCCCAAAAGCGAGCAGACCCGCCCAAAGAGGGCAGAGTTGGCCCTAAAGCTGCTGCATCTGCAATTGTATCTGTATATTTGTATCTGTACATTTGTGTGTTCAATTTTATGTATATATTCTTTTGTGTGTGTGTGTGTAGCGCCGGCGTCTTCATTTATCAACGAACACACAGAGTGTGTGTGTGTGTGTGTGTGTGTGTGTGTGTGTTTATCAGCACATTGCAGGTGGTCCCACAAAGCCAGCCCCTGGCACCGGGACGGGCCGAGCAAGTCAGCCTGGGGTCGCTGTGCCGACGTTTCCGTTTGCCTTGTTGCGTTTCACTTTTGTATCGTTTCAAATCGTTACTTAGTAATACCCTGTACATCGAAATGATGTTCTCAAAGGGCATGCTGACGTTGAATTAGAGGATTATATTGGGGTTATTTAAATTGATATGCAGATAAGTGAAAAAGCTTCTATAAAGAGAATCTTAGTTTTCCTAAATATTTTATAGTCTTAAATTTTTCAAACTCAAATTGGGTGTAAAACAAAATTCTTAAAAATTGTATTAATACGAAAAATAATAATAAATAAACAAAATAATTTTATAATTCAATATTTTATAGTGAATTTAAAACAGTGAGTCAGAAGTAAAAAATCTACAATTGTTATGAATAGGAAATGTATTAAGCACCATAGTCATGTGATTCCGTGTAGTACAGGATATTTGGTAGTCGAGTCTTTAATCGCCTGCCACACGCTTGCGTGTTCTTTTTGCTGTGCCGTGTTCTGGAACATGTTTAACATGCGGCGCTTGCTACTTTGACTTAGCGCCGGTGCCAGAAGAAAAAGGTAAACCAAACAAAGAATAACCCGAAATGCATTCAGCACAAGGAGGTGAGCGAAGAGTTAGACGAAGAGGTGAGGTTGGAGGGACTGGGAGAAGGAGGTGTGTTGCTTTATGATCTGGCAGGGCATGTTTGGTTGCACACACACACACACAAACAGAAAGTTCTACGAGAATATGCTGATAAAGTGGCCTAATCTCATTGACCTGTTTGGTTCTTTTTTTTTGTTGTTGTTGGACTAGCGCTGCGGGTCACGTGCTGGATAACATCTGCAGTCAGTGGGCAATTTCCGGCTACGCATGATTATAAATTAAATATTTGGTTGTTTGTTATTTGAAGTAGAAAAAAACGTCAGCTCTTAAATAACAGGAAATCATCGTTGTCAAAAGTCCATTCCAAGAATTTATGGCCGATAAGTTTGTTTAGCAATTAGAAAAACCTCAAAATGAGTTGCATTTAATCCAATTCAAATATTTACTACTTCTTTTTTTTGCGCTTACAGGTGATATGGAATCCTGCGCCAACGAAGGTGAAGAGGTGCAAATCGACGGCATACAAAACTCCAAATGCTTCAAGTGTACTTGCCAGGTGAGTCAACTAGGAATAAGTGAGGGGAATCTTTAGCAACTAAATAGACGCTCAGCATGAAGGCGGCTCCAAGAAGCTGCGCCAACATAGAACAAATAAAAAACTGGACCGCCTTTGACCCGAATAAAACTTAGTCCAAAGCAATCTCTTTGAAATAAAATACAAATGCTAAATAAATCTCGAGCGGACGCTGTCTGGCGCGCTGCATGAATGACGCCAGTGTCCAGCCAGCCAGCCAGCCAGCCAGGACATGTGCGAAACGGATGTATTGTGGATGTGGCCATGTGTCGCACATTTTCGAAACGCCTGCCAGACGCGGCCAGCGAATGAATTCGTAATGCCCAAATGTCCAAATATTTACATTAGACAGCAACTAAATTGCGCCAGCCAAAAATGCAATGCCAAAAGAATGTTCGCAGAGACAGGCAGGATGACAGGCACAAAGAGAGAAAGAGACAGAGAAAAAGGGAAGGGCGGCACAATAACACATATAAATGAAAGCGTACTTAAATATTAAAGATAACTGTGCGTATGCGTAATTTTTCTAGCTAGCTTAGCAATTTTAGTACATCTTGCAAATTTCAAAAAAGAAAATGAATATTTTTAGTACAATTAAAAATATACTAAAAATATATACAATATATACATATACTAAAAATATATACAAAATACTAAAAAAGCAACACGAAATATGCAACTGATATTTTAAATAATATTTAATAGTAATAGTTCAGCAAGTGGAATATAATCAATCTATCTATGACATTAATGACATTAAGATACATCTATAAAATGTTTAGTTGTTGCATTTTCGAATTTCCTTAATAATTCCCTATTAGTTTAAGCTCCTCATCTCAAACGATGACAACAAAGCATGCTGCTAATGGGAACTGCCACACACTGCTTTGCCATAAACATAAAGCAACGGTGCTTAGTTGTTTGCTTTGGTTTAGCACAGAATGTTTGCTGGTTTGCATTTGTTTGGCTTTTCTTTTTTTCCCCCTTCTTCTTTTGTTTTGTTGTTGTTGTGTCGCCTGCGCTTTGGCGTTCGCCAGAAATTGTTATGATGCAAGGTCGTCAAACGGGTTTGCTGCGACATGACAAACGTTAACCACAGGTTAGCCGATCGTTTGACAAACACTTGGCGCCGTGTTTTTTGTCGCCGTCAACGGCTACCGACGGGGGCTAATACACAAAGCACAGGCCGCGAAGACGTCGTCTCGTGTCGTCATTAGGCATCGGCAACAGCACAAAGGGGTGGCGGCGACGGCGGCGGCAGCGCGTGCTAACGCTGGCGTTGCCAGACCGCTGTGTGCATGCCTGTTGCTAATTTGCGCTAAGCGCTGCTAAACGCCGCTGCTCCAGTTTAAGCGCCATAAAGCTTTCGCGACGGCAAACAGCGCAGTCAACAGTCACTCGATTCGATCGATTGTTGTACAGCCTCAAGCCATGAGCTGATGCTGCGGCTTTTATTATTGTTGTTGTTGTTTGTCAAGTGGGCGTAACCAAAAAAAAAAAAAATTTTTTTTTTTTTGAAAAGAAGCAGAAAAAACAATGCTGGCGCCACCTCACTTTAAGTTGATGGCGCCATGCGTTGCGCCTGCTCTAACCGAGCCACCTGTCTCGCTTGCCCTCTTCCGCTCTATCTATCCCTCTCGCTCTCTCTTTAGCTCTGCTGTGCTGCTGCGACTGCGCGCGTATATTCAATAAAAGTTTATGATGGCATCGATTGAACGCATTTGTTTTTTGCTTCATTTTTTCCAATCATTTTTTGCCGGCTCTTAAAGCGCAACTCTTAAAGCTCTCTTAAGGCTGAATAAATTGCCAGCCAAATGCTTGGCTATAATTCGGTTAGGCCATAAAGCACGCACTTTATGATTACTTCTATTCATGTTCACATTCATATTCAGGCGCACATTCGCTTTGTAATATTTGCAAACGTTTTTGGTGATTCGCTGATATTTTATGGCCGACATTTATTATCCTAAATATCTTAATATATATCGCATATTAAGTACATCCTGTACGCTGTCTGTCTACCACCCCCCTTTGCGAAGGACAATCAAACAAATTGTCTGCTTTTCATCTGCTATTGGGGTGTTTTTTTTTTGTGTTTCCGCGCCTGAATTTGTTAACAAATTTGGTTTTTATGTGAAATTTATGTTGAATACGCATTGCTCTGCTAATAGCTTATGATTTAGACGTTTTTTCTTCATATGTATATATATATATCTTTTTTTCTTTTGGCTTTTTTGCTTGTCCACGCGTTCTGTCAGTTCATTGAGCATGCGATTTTTTACGATTGATATTTGCAAATTAAATTTTTCCTTGGAAACTTACAAAAGACTTTGCTTAAAATGTTATACATGGTCAGAATTCGCATGAAAATTTATTTACGACTCTTTTAATAATAAGATGACTCAGTTGGACCAGTTAAAACGACGCATAGAAATATGATTGACAAAAAGTATTATAGAAAAAAAAATTGCAGTGCTACCTTTGGTTTATTTGAAAAAAAAATATTTGAAAGTGCTTTGTAGCAAATTTTCAGATTTTAGGTAAAAAATAATAACATTAATAATTTGGAATTTCTTTATATAACACATTAAATTACTTTTGATTTTATTTAAGTACATTTAATTACACAATATTTTGCCCAAAATTCAAATAGGGAAAATGAATGAAGAGATTGTTTCCCAAAAGTATGCCTAAATATATTGAATATTTAGGTAAAACACCTCTTTTTTAATCAAATTAAACTATAGTTTAGTTTGCAAAAATCGTTGTAAAATAAGAGCTTAAACAACTTAAAGTATAAATATTATATACTACCCCTAGACACACCTGGTATATCAATGGCAAATTGGTTTTACACACCTGTTTCCTAAACAAATAAAACATTTGAAAACAATCTCAGAGCAACAACTGAAAGTTAATTACATTACTTAATTGGTCTATTAAAACAGAAAAATATAAAAACCTCTAACTAACACAGACAGGATATCCCACATAAGTTGCCTCTGGAATTTCTACAACTGTTATTCGTGCAAAGAAATTCCAATTTTAGCTGAAAGCCGTCAAACCCAAGTAGCTGTTCGGTTAGGTTCTACTAGACCACAAGTGACAAAATACACACATGAACATAAAAATCAAATCACAGTTTGTCATTACCATATTCTATGAGGCGTAGCTAGCCAAGTTTATGGGTCTCGCGTCGAGTCTTGGCCAAGTTTGCCTAGCAAACGTTTAGTTGCTCAACACGCCAACAAGAGCAAGAGCGACTAGCGAGCGGCTTGAACTGAACCGAACTGAACTGGAGACTGAGGCGGGATTGGTGGAGATATGTGGAGACTGCCGAATGGACGGTGTTAAAACTGATCATGTTTTGTCAAACGCAAGGTCGTTGGAGGCCGTTTGCAAATGTGGTTCTGCCACTGTGGCACACATAGACACACACAGATGTGCTTTGGCATTCGTGATTGCCGCTGGCGCACAAAAAAAAAAAAAGAAGTTGAAAAAAAACATCTCAGCCACTACTTAGCAGCTTGTCCGTTGCCGGGTCCGGGACGCTTGGCTGCCTTCGTGGCGCCTTTTCTTTTTTATTTCTTTTTTTTTTTTTTAATATCAACCTTTGCTAGCTGCTACTAGACAACATCAAACAACAACAACAACAACAAAACCACGACAACGTCGACGACTTTGCCGATGCTTAACTTTCATGTTGTCTGAAATATTTCTATACCGGTTTCAGATTAGAAAGAAAGAATTTCAAAGCATAAAATGAAAAAATCAGCATCTGGAAATGCGTGAAGAGCGCAACGATCGACGCTTCGATCTCTTACTTTTCAAGAGCATTTGAACTTTGCCTCATCTGGTCCCCCCTTCCCCCCAGACCATTCACTTCTACCTTCTTTCCATTTTCATTTCGAACTGCTGTCAACTTTTTGGATTTGTTGTTGCTTTATAATGCCGAAGTGCTTTTCAATCTGTCAGTGTTTATTGCATTATGGCACTGAGAGTTACGATGCCCGCACTAAAGGTGCCATTAAAATTCCAACTAACAACTGCCATTAAACTAATACGTTGATAAACATCTCGGAACCGCTAACAAAAAAAAAAATAATAATAATAATAAAAAAAACCTCTCGACTCGACACAATTTTCATAACAATTGCAAATTTTGCACGTTGCGACGGCGGCCCCATCCAAATTGAGATCCAATCTGGTTTGCTTGCACTAAATTATACACACAAACACCACACACACACACATACATTGTTCAGCTGCATACAAATTAGTGAAATATTTTGCCTGTTTTTGGTACGACATCTATCTAGATTTATAGATACATTTACAATTAGCCTCAGACTCTAACGCTAGACTCTAGACTCCGTCGCCGTCGCCGTCGCAGCTTGAACATTTTTAACCTGTCACTGGCGTCAAAATGCATACGACAGCTGCGCACAAGGGTTAAAGCCGCCCATTGATTTGAGTTACTCGGTTCGTTTGCCATATCGGAGTGTTGCATAAGCTGCCAAAGCCTTGCCACAAGCTTTTGACTTATGATCGACATCAATTCTAATGCGCCGCTTGCCGCTGTCAACATGTCGTTAGCACAAAAAAAAAAATAAAATAACTGTGCAAAATATGCAAGCACGAGGCAATAAGGCGAACAAACAAAAAAGCTGCACCATATCAACTGCAGCAACTGTTGCTGCTGCAGTCTAGGCCAAATGAACAAATAAAGCCGTTCAAGTTGCCCGTTTGTCACCAATTAAAGTCTATCTTTAAGCTTTTTCATAGCCAAACGTTTCTTTGCATTTAACTAACTTCTTTGACTGCACCAATTAATCACTACCTACTTTTCAGTCGGGTTTAAACAGTCACTTTTAACTTATTCTACATTATTTCTGAAAGTCTTTTTTTTAGCTCAATATTTCAGTGTTTTCTTAACTGTCAAATGTATTTTACTCAATTCAAAACATATATCGGTTTTATTTTTTATTTGTTTTATTTTAATTTTACACTTAAATGCTTTTGCTTTTGTGAAATATTTAATAGCAGCTTTGCATGATGCCCTCAATCTCACTATTGTTCAGTCTAATATATCTTTTTAGTATTTAGTTCGATTACACTATTAAAACACATTCTGAGGGGTCCAAATTTGTTGTTTTTAAATCATGCCAAATTATGCCTGACTTAAAACTCCCAAAACTTTGTCAAAACTGAACAGAATTTAATGTTTGTTGTTTAAAATGCATGAATTTTTTTAAATACCATTTCTTGGAATTTTTTTGATAAAAAGATTTAGAAGCTAGGTTCGAAACCGGATATTTCTTTTATAGTTTAACTTTGTCGTTTAACTGTCGGTTAAAACTAATCTGCAACGTTTTACTTTTAATAATAAATTATTTTTTTTATTATTACGACATTCATTTTCAAGCCTTTCACATTTTGCATACCTATTCCCAATTAGCCAGTCAAATGCAGTTACCAAAGCTTATTTAAAACCAAGTTCAGGTTTAGTTTCATTTGGAGCGCATCTAAGGTGTCGCTTATGGGCCATTGTGGTGTGGAGCATACCGCGCCCTAAAATGTGCACTCAGTTCCATATAATTTCGACGCGCTTGCATTCATAAATTATACGGACTGGTGAAGGTCAGAGTGCAAGCTAGTTGAACAAATGCAATTTGTGTGAGCGGCAAAGCGCGTTAACAACTGCAGGTGCAATCAGCGAGAGGGGGAGGGGAAACATGCTCAGCTTCGTTGAGCATTTGACAGCAATCTCTCACATGGCTAAGCGCGGGAGGGGGGGGACGTTTACTTCAATTTATGTGGCTAACAAATGTGCATTTTGTGTCTTTGCAGAATGGCTTTGTGAAGTGCGACAATAGCTGCCCGTCAATTGATGATTGCTATTTGCTAGACTCCAAGTCCAATGACACCTGCTGTCGCCGGTGCAAAGGTAAGTGTGCTAAAACGGGGTTAAATTTATAATGCTAAATCGAATGTGATTGTTAACACAAATTTAGGCTGCATGTATCGCGGTGTGCCGTATGCGAGCGGCGCGGAATGGAGCGATCCGGATGAACCCTGCAAGACGTACAAGTGCATCGCCAGTGTTGTCACCGAAACAACACAGAAATGTTATTCACAGTGCGACGATAATCAGCTGACAGCGCCACGCCCCGGAGAATGCTGTCCCACCTGTCAGGGTAAGTAGCCTGAATAGCTAACCCAATCTGTCAACTAGTTCAGCCACTTGGCATCACTCACTAAAATTAGCTGGAAGCACCCCACTAAAAAATAAAAAACTTATAATGCTTCTTAATTCATCAGATCGCCAGACAATAGTCCAAAAATGATCTGCGCACAGATGGTCAACGATTTTTAAAGTTTTTTTTTTTTGTTATTTTGTATCTATTTTGTGGCTCTGCACGATTTGTTTTTTTATGGGCTTTAAATTGTCTATTAAGTCGACAATGTCGCATTGCGTTCAAAACAAAACAGAGCATTAACACGCCCATTAAATATGTGGCAGACTGGTAGATACCCTATAGAAAATCACAGCACAGCATTAATAAAATAAGTGAAAGGTAGAAGATACCCAAAAAAAAATCCTTGATACCATACCAAAAAGGTGTATCTAAATTAACTTTTTTTTTATATTTTGCCTGCCCTATCTTATACTATCCTATGATAAAGTTGACTTTAATGTTCCATGGCACTTTATATATTTTCTATAGGAAAGTTCGATTGAAAATTCATTTTTTTAAGAATAATAATATTTCCTTGCTAGATTTTATATCTTATCCAAGGTTTGCGATAGTATTCAATTTAATTGTTTTTTTTTTTTTACTGTTTGAAATCAAACTATGATGTAGTTTTGAAGGTGTAATAAAATTAAAACTAAAACTTTATGTTACCCCATTAAGTCTAGTTTTATGCGTACAGGGTATAATTGGTACGCGCGGCCCTCTGTCTATGCAAATAGATCGTTTGGAAACCCGTTTCGACATGTGGAAATTTTCTTGGCTGTCGCCCAAAATAAAAAAAAAACAAAACAACAACAACAAAAAAATAGAAGAAATAATACGTTTTATAAACCGTTGTCTGATGAAAATTTGTGTTGTTGTTTTTTGTACACTTTGCAGGTTGCAAGATCAACGGCCAGACCGTTGCCGAAGGCCAAGAGGTTGTCGCCTCGATCGACGATCGCTGTTTGGTCTGCCAATGCAGCGGCAACAGGCTGAGTTGTGCGAAGAAGACTTGCCCCATACTGCAGTGCCCCAAAACGAAGCAGAAGCAGCTGCCCAACGAATGCTGCCCACGCTGCTCCGAACAGCGCGAATTCGTTGCCGTCAAAGGTGAGTCGGAGTCGGAGTCGGAGTCAATCTCTCAAAATTGGAAAACACTTGTTGTTAACACGGTTTCGCTTTCCGCTTTCTCCAGGCAAGTGCCAGTTTAACAATAAGCTGCATTATGATAAGACACAGTTCACGCCGGATCGGTGCACCAATTGCACCTGCCTGAATGGCACCTCGATTTGCCAGCGTGCCACATGCCCAATCTTGGAGTGTGCGCCCGAGTTTCAGGAGGAGGACGGCTGCTGTCCCCGTTGCATTGTCGCCGAGGTGCGCAGCGAGTGCTCCCACCAGGGCGTTACCTACATGAACAACGAGACCTGGAATATGGGACCGTGCCGCAGCTGTCGCTGCATTGCCGGCAACATACGCTGCTCCGAGATGCGCTGCCAGCCGGTCAAGTGTCGCCCCAACGAGGAGTGGAAGGTGCCACCTGGCGAATGCTGTCCCAAGTGCTTGGAGACTGCCGGCACTTGCACCGTCTTCGGGGATCCGCATTTTAAAACATTCGATGGAAAATTCTTTAGTTTTCAAGTAAGTTATACTTTGAATATTCGATTAATTAATCGATGCTTAGCTCAACACAAATTGACATTTATGGGCATCTATAAATTAACCATTCCAACTTATACATATATATAATCGTTGTACTCGTCGATATTATGAAACTAACGTATAAATTACATGTTTAAAATTGACTTTTATAGGGTCGTTCGATTTGCATAGTTTATGACTCATTCGCATGAGTTAGCTGCTGCTGCAGTTAAATTGGCCACCCGCTAAGTGCGGTAATGCCGATTTTTAATGAAAAAGAGAAGGGTTTGTCCAAACAACCCGTTTAGAACAATTTATACACGTAATAAATTTATAAAACTATTCGAAAATGATGTTTCCAGGGATAACAATAAAAAAAAAATTAACCGATAATAATTAATACTTTTTAGAAGAATAGGAAGTTTAGGGGAACATAATAAACTCTTCGTCTCCGAGATATGCCAAGAAAAACATGTCTTGAAATCGATATTTATCGATGATAAGCTTTTTTAACTTTTTTCTCAGTAAAAATCGATTTTAAAATTGTTTTGCTTTGTTTCTCAATTTTCAGGGCAGCTGCAAATATCTGCTGGCTGCTGATCATTATGATCAGAACTTCTCCATACGCCTGACCAACGATGGGCGTGGCACACGACGCTCCTCTTGGCCCAAAACGGTGACACTGAAACTGCGCGGCCTGCGCATCAATCTTGGCCAGAAGCTGCGTGTTAAGATCAATGGCACGCGTGTCACGCTGCCCTACGCGGACCACAGCGGCAATGGACATGGCCACAATGTGAGTATCGAGCGGTTGGCGGAGGGCGGCATCATGCTGAGGACCAATCTGGGGCTGAGCATCGAGTGGGATGGCAACAACTTTCTGCAGGTGTCGGTGCCGGCACAATACAAGCGGCATTTGTCGGGCCTGTGCGGCAATTACAATGGCAGCGGACGGGATGATCTGACGGGCAGGGATGGGCGGCTGCATAGCGATGATGAGGTCTGGCACTTTGCCAACTCATGGAAGGTGGGCGGCCCCAAGTCGTGTTCGCGTCTGAGGGACAATATTGTGGCGCAGCCGACGTGCAACAAGCGCAAGCAAAACTTTTACTGTCGGCCGCTGCACGTCTCGGAAGTATTTGGTAACTGTGATAGTAGACTTAATCCGAACAACTATATCGCCTCCTGTCACATGGACGTCTGCGAGTGCCCAACGGGCAGTTGCCACTGCGACAGCTTTGCGGCCTATGCCCACGAGTGCCGGCGCCTCGGCGTTCAGCTGCCCGACTGGCGCACAACCACCAATTGCCCCACTGGCGGCTGGCGTCGCAACACCACCGAGGCCAACTACCATGGCAACCGTTTGTACGGCGATGCCAGTTTCCTAAAGGGCGGTATTGGCGGTGGCGGTTTAAAAGCGCGACGCCGCAAACAGCAGCAGCAGCGACAGCAACAGCAACAACATCAGCTGCAACTGAAGCAGCGACACAAGCAGAACGAGCTGCGGGAAAATGAATACATCAAGAAACATGTGCCCAATAAATTTTTAAGGCCGCGTGCGCCGGATCGCACGCCGCCACCAATACATTAAGCACTGAGCATGGATTTAATAATAATTTAGTTACTATACGCACACATACACACACGCACACACACACACGTATATACATACTCTCATGCAGGCTATTGCAAAAACATTGTCTACTTTAGGTGCCATAAACACGAACTTAACTGATTAAGAAATTCATTAATCGAACTCAGCTTTAAAGTAAAAAAAAATCTTCATTCAGCTGAAAAAAGAAATAAATGCTTTAATTTCTAATCGTTGTACTACAAGTTCCAAGATTTCTAAAAAAAAGGGTTTTGATAAACCATTCGATTAATCCAACATATAAACAACTTGCAAAAGCTGCTTAAAAAACAATTGAAAATCTTAATCCAAAAAAATAGTTAATGCTTTAATATATCTTTGATTGTTTAAAGCTTTGTGTGTGCTTTAATTTTTTTATAAAGCCTTAAGCTAACCTACGGAAAGCTTTCGCAATCAGTCGAGTTTGAGCTCGTGTTTTTGGCACTTCCAGATTAGAAATTTGATTGTGTGTACTTGTAGTTAAATTGCGCATTCGCACCCATGACAGCACCAGTATTAAGCTAAGCATTATCACCGCCACCCGCCCGCTCTTCACTCCCCAAGTCCAACAATCTCTGGTGTTATATACTCTGTTAGCGTACCACCTCGTGCTTGCCTTTATCCATGCATATTTCATCAACCGCATTCGTTGTCGCCATTTTGTTTAGTTCGATAAGTTTTATTTATTTTAGTTAATAAGCTATAATGAAATTTTTGAGTCCCCGGCCTAGGTACTACTCAAGAGTATGTTGTGTGTCTGTTCTTATTATGATTATTTTTTTATAATGTATTTGTATGTGTGTATTATCGCTATTACTACTCGATAACTTAACGCGTTAACGATAACTTAGTGTACTTATTTATACTATACTATGCCTAATGTTAGTTAAATAAATTTTAGTTTTGCTTAAAGTTTAAGCTTTAAACATTTATGAAAATTGCACAAACAGTATTTTTGCTTAGTTTAAATCCCACTATAATACTGCGAAATCGACTACAAAAAGAACAAATTGGGCTATTAACCCATAACTTACTCTATCTCTCTAATCTTCTATCTCTCTCTATCTCTCTCGTTCTCTTTATTATTATATAACTAATTCAATACCTAAAAACTTTAAACAATTTCCATTTATGTCAATAGGAAATTTAGAACCCAAGTTTTTTATCCAATAAATATAAATTCAAGTAAAATAAACTGTGTTAATATTTATAATGTTCAACTTACCCTTGAAAATCAAACAGAAATAAAAATGAATTAAATGCCATTTGCCGAAAAGTTATAATCAATTTATCACGTTTAATTAATGTATGTATATGGCTGGATCTGTAAATGTATGACATAAATATGCTTAAAAACAAAACACTTTACAAAAAAACAAAAAAAAAAAACTTAAAAACAATGCAAGATGCAAAATAAAATATATAAACATTTTAAATGCTGTGTTTTTAATTCCAATCGAAATAAATTCTAAATGGAATGGGAAATGGAAATATAAGGAAAATCTAAAAAAAATCGATATAGATATTTTACATCGAGATATATATACTGCAGGGCGTATTCCCTGATTTAGGTAGAAGATAGTATGAAAAGCTAAAAACAATGCTTGGAAAACTTTGTTTTAAGCTGCTCTCAATAAATTCTTCATATTATATCGGAATATATATATGATAAGAAATCCCATTGTATTGGATCATGATTGCTGAGTCTTTAAACTATTTTTTGCCACCTTCCAATTATTTTAAAATATTTTATAAAGGAAGACTTTTTTAATTCAACACAAAGGTATAGTCAGGAGCTAAAAGGATTTTATTAAAGATCATGTTGGGAAACGCAGAAAGATATTTTACATCAGAATCACACTTGGCTCTCATTTAAAGATTTGGATTGAAATGCGCCGTTTTTTGTTGCATGCTGTTTATGATGCTGTTGCTAGCTTTTAGTTGTTGTTGTTGGTTTTTTATGTTCAAGCGGCATCAGATTCGCAGGCACGAACCCAAAAAAAAAAAAAAACAATTGCGACAAGAGACGACGACGACACATCGTCTAGGGTGGCTGCAGACGGAAGGAAGTGGTTCGACACTTGGACTGGGCATTGAATTACACACACACACACACACACACACACACACACACAGGCACACTCGCAATCAATTTATGCTTGTTTGCTTAGCAATACTTGTCAAAGTTGTCTAGGGCTGGCTGCGGTTGTGCACAACTTTGTGTGTAATTTGAACGGGGCAATCATTTGCCTCCGTCTCGGATCGTTTCTTGGAATATGCAGGCACCACTAATATATACACAATAAGCTCGTAAATCGACGTTGATTTAGAGTGAAATACAATCTTGTGCGAGGCTAAAATTGCAGGCGCTCCATTGAGCAAGGCCCACAACACACACGCAATTGTTGCTGTTGCTGTTGCTGCCACAGTGGGGCACGTGCAGCGCATGCGCAACGAGCCAGTGGGCAGCCGGACAATTGAAGAAAACTCTGATTGATGCACGTCGTATTCGCCAGAATCGAGTTTGAATGTTGCGACATCTGCGATGCGGCCACCGACTGTGTTGCCGCATTTGTTGCTCGCTTCCGCGTGTCGGTCGCCTGGAGAGACAACGCCGACGGCGACGGCGATGGCAACGGCGATGGCGATGGCGACGGCAACGCGTGCTCGTGCCTTATCAGGCGCTAACCTGTCCATATCGGCGCAAATGCCGTTTGCCAATATGGTGCGTATATAATTGGAGCGTGTGTCTGCCGTCTGTCCGTCCCTCTGTCCATCTGTCTGTCGTGGTGTGGCGCCAGAACGTGCGCCAAATTTGGCATTGTGAAATGTTGCTGTTGTCCAGCCGAATGGCATATTCCCCATGCCCCATAGGCATTAGGCAACGTCGCCAGCCACTTAAAATCAGCGATTTATCATGAGCAATGTTTGCCCTGCACAAATGAACGGCGACATGTCCCATGTCCAAGAGAGTTATCCGAAAACCACATCCAATGCCAACTGCCAAGTGGCCCTTCAATTGCAAATAGAGACTCATAAAGATGCGCAGCAGCGATAAGCCGGACGAATCGAGGATTGGGGTTTGGGGAGAATCGAGGGTCGAGGTTCTGGCGAGAGCATATGGACATGGACATGCATCATCATTGTTGGCGGCACAAGTCCTGAAACACTTGAAACGCTTGAAACTCTCGCTCTCTCTTTCTCTCTGTATGTTTATCGAGTGTGCATGAATCACTTTTGGCCCGGAACACATTTGTGCGTAGGAGATGCCATTAGCGGCATATGTCAGCAGCCGCCCACGTCAGCGCCCGTCCAAGGGCTGCACTTTGCGGGCGGCTTTTCCCACGCAAAAGCAAACGGAAAATCCTATCTATGCGTTCGCGATGACAAGCGAAACCCAGCCACAACCCCACTAAAGCTAACCAACCACTCGTTATTTATGCCAATGACTCGCTTTTGCGTCACATTCACAAGTGTTTGTATGTGTGTGTGTGGGAGAGTGTTTCAAGCAGATGCGACTGTCAATTGTTAAAATAAATTGAAGCATACTCTTCGGCGGTGACCTAAATGTATGAAGAACGGGGTGGCAAGTGCTACTATTCCAAAAGCCCCATTTACACTAATATGCAGTAAACACAACTAAAGAAACGAAATGTTTACACGATGTTTGTCAACAAAATATTAATAGAATGAATGTCTTTGATAATGGCTTAACACATTTATACATGCTTCTCTCATATTAGACTAAACTCTTTTTTGTATTACAACATTATTAGTATTTTTACTCAATATTTAACTTAATTAAATACAAAAAAATTTTTTTTAATAAAAACCACTTTTTTTGAAAATATAGTTATTAAAAAAAGCTTTTCAAATGAAAGACATATATTATAAATAGTAATTTAATTAATAGCAAACTTTTCAATAGAAGTCGCAAATAAATTTTTTTTAAATGCTTTTAATATATTTTAAAAGGCATAAAGTGTAAAATTAAAAATTTTTAACCAAAAGTTAAGTTATTGCAGACTTACTTTCTATCTGTATTTGATATTCTTCATGTTAATATATCCCCATAATCTTTTTCACTTTTTTTTAAGAGAATTCCCATTTTTGATAGTATTCCTATCTGAATATACTACAACACTTCACACTATTCATATAATATTCCACTTTATAAACAAACAAACTATAAAATTAATATCACACTAACTTATTTTTATTACAACTAAACGCACACACACAAACTATCAACCTAAACCTGAAGACCTCAGCTCTGATTAGTTTTAATTTTTCACAACTATTGTAACTTTGTAATACAAATATAAATAAATAAAATGTAATGCTGTATAACAAATAATAATTTAAATAATTAATTAGTAAAATAACGAAAAATTAGAATACATTCAAATTTTATTATTTATAGTTGTCCATTGTTAAAACATTGTTTGGCAACTGCAATTGTATTTCAAGTATAGTTAATAGTAAATAATTTAAATAAATACAAAAAGTCAATCTAAAATAAATTCATGAGCTGTTTAATTTCTTGCTTTCTGTCAATGTAAGCTGTTAAATATGGAAACATAGAATTAAATATACACGAGCAGGCGTATAATTTTACTTAAAGCAGCGTGCGAAAGTGAGTATTCGATTACACCTGAGCGTTTGAATGAATGAATGAATATGAATTGATCAAATTAATGGCTATTTTGCTGTGGCGTTCTATCCAATTTAATGTGCAATCAAGTATTCAGCGTCGCCTCTAATGGCGATGGCGTGTTTGTGTCTATCAAAACTCTTTTGGGGTTTGGGGATTTCTAGTTAAATTAATTGGCCCTCTCTGCAAACTTATTTTGGCATAGGCGATATCGAAATCATTTGCATAATTAGCATAGAGAGAGAGAAAGAATGGATTGCAGGCTGTATCATTCGGATATGTCTATGCATATCTGTCTGTCTTTATATGTACTTATTAGTAAGTCTGTCGAAAGCTGCCCTCCACAGTCAAATTGACTCAACAGACACGCAGGCGTCAGCTTCCAAAGTTTTTAGCACTCTTACGAAAGAGGAGCATCAAAAACTTGTCACTGAATGTGTGACGCATTTAAAAAATCCACTTGGGAGCTATTAATCTAGGGAAAACTTTTAATAGTATAGCAAAAAAATATGCTTATTTAATTGCTACAAATGATTTATTGAATATGTGCACATTTTTTTAGAATAAATAATTGGTTCTTGTTTTATGTATTTATTTTTTATAAAACCCATATTTATTGAAAACCAAAATACTAAAGTTCACTATAAAAAGTTGAATTTAAAAATTTGTTCATTTTACCCAGTTAATTATACATAATTAAAATGCTAAAAGCTTTGTAATTTATACTTTGTATTAAAAATAATATTATTATTTGAAATGAAAGTGTATTTAAATGTCTGCATCAGAAATATGCTTGTTCTTTCTTTATGTTTTTTTTTTGCAACTCTACTCAAACAAGTTGCCACAGAATGACACATTTCGGCAAATGGCAATTCTTTTCAATATATATTATTATTAATTATATAAATTAACTTGTTTTGTGTTTTTTTCTTCGGATGGGCGGACAGACATTTCCATTCAAATGAATTAAAATGCGACGCAAGGCGGAGGCGAAGACAGGCTAACGATACACTAAAACGTACAAAGATGATCAGTGCACACAGAATTTATCGCATTCATCATCATCGTCATCATTATTATCAGCATCAGTAAAATGCAATTAAACGCAATTATGCACAAATCGAGTACTTATATATGTATATATATACATGTCGCCCTGTCTCGCCCGATACTAAATTATGACGGAAGTTGTGCGCTTGCAATCAATGCCCCAGGCATTAATTGTGATTATCTAATCGAATTATCGAATACCCAGCTAATGGACAATGCGCATATGCATAATAAATAATATAAATATTATTAATGTTTGCTGCGGCGCCTTAGATAACAATTTAAATTAACACAACAAATGCTTTGACAATCGTTTAACTATGTTCTGTAGGTGGTGTTAGAAAGAATGATGGGAATATATATAAATAAATATGTTAAATATGTTTTTATTTGCAAGCTACTTTTTAGCCTAAATAAAATTAAAACAAAAAAAAAACAATTGTTGTGAGCTTTGCAGTCGAAACCAGAATATTTTTAATAATAATTGATATAATAACCTGTCTTTCTACTAAGAATTATCTTTGATATACAAATTTCTACGAAATAGACAAATGTGCCAATAAAGTCATACATAGAATTCTAAAACAACCTATATAATCCACAGATTACTTCTTTAGAAGTAATGATTTAATGGGAATTAATTAAAATAAAAGCAGTAAATTTTGTTTAATTTTAGTTTAAATACTAGATTAAAATGATCAGGCAGATAAGATACAAGATACAAAATATATATTAATATTAAAAGTTACTTCTGTTATCACATTCAAAACTTTATCTCAATAATTATTAATTAAAGAGTAGAAACAAAATAACCCCGAAATTTTTAATGTAAGATTCGATTTAAGTCCTATAATCTTATCAGCATAAATATTAATATAAGATACCGATAAGGCATTCGATTCACACAATAAAAACTTGCTAATTTTGAAATCCTTTTGCATTTATTGGTTGCTATAAACAAATTCAAAATGTATGCAAAAAAAACACCTGCTAATTTAAACAGTTAACAATTTAAACTATTGTAAAACATTTATCTCATCGATATGATATTAATAAACTATCAGACTTGATTAAGGCATACTTAGGTAAATCGAAAAACTAGTCGAACTTTTAAAATGTTGTCAATCAGCAGTACGTTAAACAATTTGCACTAGTAACAGTCACTAAATCAAAAGCTCAAACTTTGATTAGCCGCTTTAGCTCAAATCGCGAACGGTTATCGCGAATTGCAATTAGCATATTTTGGCCACTAAATTTAGTCTAATGAATTGACACTAATATGCCGAATATGGTTGCCATAAAAATCAAATCAAAAAACTCGCTGCTACCCATGTCGACTAATCATTCATTGCGAACAAAATAAAAATAAATCAAGAACCAAAAACAACATTTAAAATACAGTTAACATACAGTTCGACTGACGCCCACAAATTAGGCAACGGACAGGCGACGCTCAGTTCCCATATGCATAATGCCATAGATCTCTTTAGAGAGCTATTGATCTTTTACTGCTACATAAATTGAAACGTGCTCATTTTACGATCAAACCAACCGGCAATAATAAACGCCGCGCTCGTGGCAATCAAATAACGTTCAATGGACTTATCCTCTAATATGTGGATCGTATAAAAACAATTTGTATAAATTTGAATGCAACTCTAGTCGAATTTGAATGCTCTGTCGCCAAAAACTAAGAACAAAGCTGGTAACTACAAAAAAACAAAAAAGCTGAAGCTTGGCTGGTTCTCGTATTCCCGGTCATTCCCTCAAATTAATATTTATGTTTATTTATTAACATTGTTTTGTATAAACTTGTTCTTTGGTCATTTTGTTCTAAACGTGTTAGAAAGGCTTGGTTCGCACAACGAAATGGCAAGAGAAATACAAATCGAATAAATACACTCGAAAAACGAGTTGAGAATGATGCGATCAGGGTAAATGCAAATATACATATAGTAGCGTCAGGGACGACGACGAAAGAAACTCAGATTTTTAAGACGAAATATAAAATTACATATGGTATTAAGATATTATTTTAAAAAGCTCTTAAACAGAATTTCAAACACTATATTAAAATGTATCCTTTAAACAGAAACTAACTGATATCAAGTTATGTTATGTTTAAGTAAATAAAATACTTATTCAAAATTTTAACGAAAATAATTTTAAATATTTTCTGTATTTAAGTATTCAAATTTTAAATTTGTATTCATCATTTTTACACTCTTCAATTATAATTAAAATATTCTTTTAAACCAAATATTCAAAGTTGTCAAAATTTCCTGCCTGTTAAACTTGGATCATCTTTCTTTGAGTGTAGATAAACAAATAAATATCATATACTATATAAAAAGTTAAGTTAACTAACTTAGCACACACGTTGACTGATTCTCCGATTCTCAGATTCTCGTCTCTGGCTCGGAGTCTGTCTGTCTGGTCAGCGCTATTCATTCGGACAGAAACATTCAATAAAGACGGCCACGCGAATTGGCCAGACTCTCAATTGAAAGCGTTAGATTCAACCGATTGCTTTTACTAACGGTCCACAAATCAATGTGATTTAGCATCGACAGTTATCGTTATTAAATTACAATTTCTCGTCAGCTCGATTTCGGTGTTTCTATATACATATATATATAAATATTCGCAGCAATATTTAAAATTTTAATTGAAATTTGTTCAAAATGTCAGCATTTGTAACCGCAACTGCTTGCGTGGCTGTACTTCAGCTGTTCCTGCTCCAACTCCAACTGGTCGCTGGCAAACAGTATAGCTGGTGTGATCCCGATCTGTGTGGCGGCGGGGGTGTCAAGCATATTGCCTGTCGCAACAATGGCGTAAGCGCATTTTAATAAAAATATCAGGATTTCGATTTGTCTAACTTTGTGATTCGCTCGCAGCATTTTCACAGACGCTGCCAACCAGACTCCTTCGAGGTGGACATCTCTCGTCATAAGGCGACCTTTGTGCATGGCCACAACAAGCGCCGCAATTTTGTGGCGCTGGGCAAACTGCCGGGCTATTATCCCGCCGCACGCATGACCACCATGGTGAGCTCAACTTGGAGAACTTTAACATCAACGGATTTAAAATTTGCCTGTTTCTAATTTCTCATCTAAGGTCTGGGATGATGAGCTGCAGTATTTGTCGTCGCTGAATGTGCGCACCTGTATATTGGATCACGATGATTGCCATAATACGTATAGCTTTGCTAATTCGGGTCAGAATCTGTGCGCCATTTGGCGTGATCGGAATCCAAATGTGAATGTGACCAGCTTGATTGAGGAATCGTTGGGTTTATGGTTCAACGAGTATGACCTAATCGATAGCAGCTATATAGACAGATTTCGTGTAACAAAATACTTGTAAGTATATACATAAAAAAAATTCGAATACCTATTTGTGACAATCTTCATTCTCTAAACCCATTTCCTAGTGAGGATTATGGCCACTTTGCGGAAATGGTGGTCGATCGCAATTCGCGCATTGGCTGCTCTATCATGCGCTTCACACGTCCCGATTATCGCTATGTGTACATCTATAATGTAGTCTGTAATTACGCTTCGATCTACGCATTAGATGCGCCCGTCTATGAAGTTGGCCGACCTGCGTCACGCTGTCAAACGGGCAAGAATCCGTTCTATCCGGGTCTGTGCTCGACGCGTGAACAATATAGTCCAAACTACTGATCAAAACAGTGTATAGTGTCTAGATATAACACTCAGGTATAGAACTGCCATCGAAATTAGAAAACGCTATCTGTATTTTAGGTCTTGTAGTTAGTTGTAGTCGTAGTCTTTGTTTACCAATAAATAACACAACACAATATAAGCCATCAATTTATTTGTCATAATACACACAATCGACAAGTTTTGCCCAACATCAGCTTCTGTCATGTTTTAATAATAATATTTCTAATTAGTTATTGATTTGTTGTAAAACTGCCTGCCTAGTCAAAAAACAGTCGAAACAGTCGGTGAGTATTTAAATTTTGTTTTAACGAGCTTAACCAAATAATACCAAAATTAATGAGCGACGCCTAGGTATAAATAACGAGAAGAATACTCGACGACAAAATACCCGAACCGGACTTTAAGCAATTGAAATCGTAACGTAACACTTCTTAAATTTATGCATGCACTCAGAGAAAAATTTCGAATTTTGTTAGATTAAGATAAAATTCGCATTTCAAGAAAAATTTTGCTATATATAAATATGAAAATGCATTAAAAAAATTACAAGTCTCAAAAGCTAACTTAATTTAAGAAATTTTAAAAAAACTTCGAATATTTTAAAAATGTTCGTCTTTTTTAAGCACCAAAATCAGGTGCTTTTGAGGTCAAAAAATGCTTATACTTGATTAAACAATATTTAAAATAAAAATTTGTTTCTAAAACTCAAACCCAACTAATTTTTTATTATAAATATACAAGTCAGATATACCCGATTAATTTTTAGGCAAGGGTATTTCACAAAAGTTTGTGTCCAGGTTAGACAGGTTAACATTTGATAGCACAGCACTTTCGTTTGTTGGTCCCAGCACAACAATGTGCCGAAAGCTCATAAACGTCTTGTTCAAATATGCAAATATTATTTGTATTCGCTTTTATGCTCTTATCCGGCCTGCAAAACAGCTGCTGATCTGTTCAGTGCGACAAAGGAACTGTAAACTCGTATTGGAAATCTCAAATCGAGCATGCTTATTGGATGCACTTCGCACTTCCAATCAGAATTTAAATGTCACTGAACCAAGCCACACACAACGCCCACATTCAGACGGCTAAAATCAAATGTGAACTCCATTCAACTTTGTATGAATCAAGTTAATGGGTTAATTTTCCCAGAAGACAAACCTTAGTTGAATGAACTACATAGTGTGCTTAAAATACACTATTCTTAACCTAAACTTGAACTTACCTAGGCACCATTTATTTACACAGACTTATTATTGGGGTTCTAATTTAGTTTGGATTTGGCGAACAAACTGTTTGGACGCTTTGTTACACGCACTTTTTGGCGAAAAATAATAAAACGCATTTTATAATCTTTAATATTGCACATTTTGTTAACACATTTTAATACGCGTCACATGTTTTCACGCGCGAGTCTATCGACATCCTAGCTACCGATAACAATGTTTATCGTGCTCCATTTATCGTTAAGCGCGCTGCCAACTATACCTTATTGACAGCTGCTTATTGAAATATATTTAAATTGGTGAATAACTGCAAAGTGATAAAACAATTAATTCAATTGATAATACAAATATTATAAATACGTAAAATGGCCTTAAATCATCTACGCACCAAAAATTTTCCAATTATCAAATCGGCTGCTTGCGCGGGTTGCGGTTAATTTGAAGTCCGTTCAAGTTGTGACGTCACTTGGCACATTGCGCCCGGTAATGTGAATTTGCAATCAATTATTTGAAGGCATCAGCGTGACCTGCCTTAACCGACGCAACGCCAAATAAAAAAAAATTATATATGTATATCCAAAAATAAAATTCGATTTCGGATCGCTTGCATATAAATATTACAGTGCAAGCAGGCAGAATTTGCATTTCCAATACATTTACCCCAGCGACAGGAACATGACTCTAAAGACTCCAGTTGGATTTATTTACCTGCAGCTGCTGCTGCTCCCGAGCCTGCTGAGCCTGACAACAGTCTTGGCCAGCGAGCAGTCCTGGTGCGATCCCAAACTGTGCGCCGCGGGCACCCTTCACGTCGCCTGCAACAATACTGGCGTAAGTTTTGACCCGATTACAACTGGAAACAGCCGTCAATAACTGCTTATTCCTGCAGGAATTCAGTGAGAACTGTGCACCCGATGCGGTCATGATCAATTTGAAGCCACATCGCGACTTTATTCTGGCCGAACACAACAAGCGACGCAATTTTATTGCCGCTGGTCATTTGCCCGGCTACTATCCCGCCTCGCGTATGGCCACAATGGTGTGGGACGAGGAGCTGGAATACCTGGCCACGTTGAATTTGAAGACATGCGATCTGGAGCACGACGATTGCAATAATTCGTATCGTTTTCGCAATGTTGGTCAGAATCTGTGCGGCGTCGACCGATTGCGGAATATGCCCTTGAATGTGAGGAGCATTGTGGAGAATTCGATGGGTCTGTGGTTTGGCGAGTACCCACTGATCGACAGTAGCTACATTACCCAGTTTCGGGTGGCCAGGCACCTGTAAGTAGAGCATACCATTATCACCGATCTTTCAATTAAAGTCATATATACAAATTTTTTAAGGGATAAATATGGTCATTTTGCGGAAACTGTTGTGGATCGCAATACGCATGTCGGCTGTGCCATGATGCGCTTTACCAATCCCCAATATCCGTTCCTCTACATCTACAACATGGCCTGCAACTATGCCAGCACCTATGCTGTGGGTGTTCATGTCTATAAGGTGGGCGAACCGGCCTCCGAGTGTAAAACAGGTGCAAATCCCAAATACCCAGCCTTGTGTTCCCTCAAGGAACAATACAATCCCAATTACAATGATTACTGAATAAACCAAAGATATTAATTATTTCGTTTGTCTCGGTTTCTTCCGGTTGTGAATTTTCTCACTTCTCCGGTTTGTTATTTGTTGGTAATGCACGTTTCCGACCAAATAATGAAGCTGTTAATCTGCCTTAATGTTAATAATTTATCTTTAAATATATTTAAAATTTAAATCGCACGCGAGTCGTAAACAAAAAATGCAAACTCGCACAGTGGTGCAAGGCAGCGCATATAATTGATGAAATTCTGGGTAAAACCCAAAGAGGCTCGATCTCATATATATAAAAAAAAAAAAATCTGCTGTAATTTATATGGCTTTGAATTAACAGCAATTGATTTTTACAATGTCAGTTAAACGTTTAAATGTTCTTTATTGATTTATAAACGAATTCAATAAAGAAAAAATAAAACAAGACTTTTTTCAAATGTCCAAATTATTATAAAAACATATTTGCATTCACTTTGAAAGCATTTTAAGTAGGGTTTATTGATAAAATTTAAAATTTATATATAATATATAAATAAATAAATAAGCTTCAAAATTATTTTAATTTTTCTGTCTAATTAAATATCTCGTTTTATGCTTGATTTTAATACATAATTTAAATACAAAGTTTTCGAAAGCACTTAAAATGTGTTTACTTCCTTTTGTGATCCTTAAAAATGTCATTTATTGCTAATTAGGCGCTCTGCATGTGATTGACCCAAACGCATATAAATTAATTAAAAAACCGCAAAAACACATTAAAATTTGAAAGCGCTGTCTCGATCGCAACTCTAATAAATTCATGAGGGCCACCCAGGCCCCAGGTTGCAGGCGGCGATATGAAAACCTGGACAGATTTCTGTCGAGATTTCTTACTTAAATGAACCTCTGAAGCTGGTTCAACTGTGCACATCTCGATGGTTTTGCATTTTACTGCACTGACTGCGACTGACAGGAGATCAACGCCCACACGTTGAATGCCAGACGCAGTGGCTCATTCTATGTTAAATATCATAACATGATTACGTAAATACTATATTTTCATATATTCCGCTTTAGACATTGTTAAGTTTTGCCAAAATATCATTCAAGTATTTAAAGGGGAATTATCATATAAGAATTTATATTACTAAATAGGTTCGGTAAAGATATCTTTACCTTTGAAAAAGTGTTCTCTATCTAAATCGTTATAAACTATATATACAAATAAAATAATAATCATAATAATAATCAGTAATAGAATATATGAATGCTGTAAAATCACAATCAGTATATAAACCGATAAAAGGGTATCCTGCATTCTATTTGCTGTCTCAATAACAAACAAAAAGAAAAAATTAGAAAAACTTACTTAATTTCGTATGTTAACGCTTGACCAATTCTATGTCATTTAAATAAAAATGTAACAAGCTAATCTTAATTAGATATGAGCTATATCTTCAAATCTGAGCAACCCATCAGTTTTAATGTGTTTTTAACTTGTTGAAAAGCAGCGCAACTGCAACTCACAGAAATCTCAGCCCAGGCTGAGGGGGGAGGCGGGCTGGCAGACAGATAACCTTCCGTCGACATTTCTCACTCAATTGTGGCCAATTTACGTGGCATTGTTGAGCCTGCGGCTGGTTAAACTGAACACAACTGGAGCGCGGCTCATATAACTAACCGCTTCATGTGTGGGATTTCGGATGTCGTGGCATTTGGACCCCACAGCTGACAGGGGATCACGGCCCACACGACCCGCCGTCTGGCTGTCTGACTCTGGCTCTGGGCCGGTCTGGTTGCAGCTGGCTGGCTGTCCGGGAACAATGCGCGTGCAAGCGTCTAGCTTTATCTATAAATTTTATCTGTGTTTTATCTGCAGCGATGCATCATAAACGAGTCCACGCACACACATGACTAAAGCCCGGTTCCAGCCCTACACTGACAGAAAAGTGCCATTCCATACACAAGTGCAATTAGCTTACAATTCTCTTAAGTTAAAATTAAATTTTCTAAATATTTTGATCTTTGTTTAAAAGTGCAAAATACTTGTAAAAAGAAGTTTAAAGTATTTGAATATAATACAATTTTATATAATTCATTTTAATAATTTAATAATTAAATTTTAATATTTTAAAAAACAATGGTTCGGTTCGCGGCTCAAAGAAACGATTCACTTTTATATTCCGTTCGTGAACCTGGTTACTCATCAAGAAAACATGGTTTCTTACTTTGTTTCTTTTAATAAGGAAAGTAATAAATCTTTCAGCGAATTCTCATTTATTCAGCATTTAAGAAAAATTAATTTTTGTGGTAAACATTTTTCGTTTTACTGAAATCAAACAATTTTTAAAAACAAAATGGTTCGGTTCAAGTAAATTTCCGGCTCAATTTTTTGAGAAACTGGTTCACATTTATAATTTCAAAAATTTTGATGAGAACTTTATATTTATTTTAAGTTAGTATTTTAGAAACATTTTCATTTGATGTAAATAAAAAATTCTTGCTATTTTCTCCGAGTGTATCCCCAAGAAAAACAACTTTTTCGCCTGCAAACAATAAACACTGTCCGCTGACAGTTTGCACATAGATTGGACTACAACTATGCGAGAGATTAAGTTATGTGGTTTTACCACCAAATGCCCAAATCGCTGAACAGCTCCTCAGTGGTGGGCAGCTCAAAGTCCTCGTTGATCCAATCGGAGCGTTTGCCGACCTGCTTTTGCCGCTGCTCATCGCCGGCGGCAGCTGCAGCTGCAGCTTTGGGGCCATAATCCTTGCGATAGCCGGTGTCCCGCAAGTCGTCCTCATCGTATTCCTCCTCCTCGTCCTCATCCTCGACAGCCTCCAGGGAGCTGCCCAAATTGGGCTTCGCGGCACGTGCCGGCACCGGTGCCAGCATGCGCTGCATGGTGCCAATCTCGTCCAGATTTTGTGCCGTCTGTTCACCTGTTGGCTCTGTAGATGCCGGCGGCTTGGTCGTCGGCTCGTCCGTGGCGGAAGTGGCCAGGCGCACGATGCGGTCGAAGAGGGTGGCAAAGTGGCGTCGAAAGCGACCGTAGTCAAAGTTGTCCCTATTGCTGGTGCTGCCCTCCAGCAGGCCATGTGTGGACGTCGACTTGGAGCGCATCAGCGGTCCAAAATGATGCAGCATATCGATGCCAGGCGCCATTGATTCCTCCCAGTTCTATGAAGACACACACACACGCACACACACACACACATGTGGATACACATTTGGAATTGGTTTTTTCTTTCTATTATTTTTAGAGTTGCGTCATTCGCTGCTCACCGATTCAGTCCAGTCCTCAACGGGCACGGTCAGCACCGAGCTGACAACGTTCACCACACGCTCCTCCAGGTTCAATGCATGAATTATCCATTTGGCTAACGCTACGGCGCAGTTGAGGTCGCTGCGCTGCCTGGACACGAGTCCGAAATGACAATGAACAACAAATTGTCAATACGTTAAGTACACATACACTGAAGCACAGTGGCTCACAGATAAGTTCAATCAAATCAAATCGATGAGGCATAAAAGTAGCAAGAAAATTCAACTTTCAGAGACAACAAGACGACTCTCAAATACCCTCAATACAAAAAATTGTTTAAAAATATATAAGGAAAATTTTAAAGTAATAAATAAAGATACAGATAATAAAGAAATTATATATAAAATTATGACAAAAGAAATTTAAATCAAATATACCAAAACTTTAACTTAAAAGCCAAATTTAATTTTTTTCTTCTTCCATTGTGAATGTGATGATAATGAAAATTTATGCTAACAAATTTCACCAGAATATAATATATACAAAAATATATGTATATTGTTTTTGGTTTCAACTGCTGTTGTCATTCAGCTGTGAGCCACTGTGCGCACGCCGAGTGGGTGGCTAATTAGTGGAGACAAATTTGAACTCACCTGTGCTCGTCACGTCGTATTTCGACCAGCTTATCGCCTTCCAGTATCAGGTGGTCGTAGTTCGCCTCGATTTGCATGGTCAGGGCTTCCTTCGGCTCACTCTCCGATTGTTCCTGCAGCTGGCGTTGCAGCGTTTTAAACTGTTGCCATAGCGCCTCCAATTGTTCCTGCAAATGCCACAACAATTCGCTTACCGCCCTTTACCTGGTACTAACCTCCCCCGATTTACAAACCGTTTGCTTGCGTATGTTCTGCTGCGTCTCGTGGTGCACATCGGCCCGATGCAATATGGGTTGGACGGGTATGAAGGGTGCGGCGAGGATGCGCTCCACACAGCGATTGAGGACACCTCGTTTGGGTTTCTTCTTGTGCATTTTTAGCAGGCTCGCATCGCTGTCCAGCCGCAGCGTAGTCTCCATAATCCGCTCTAGAATCATGGCAAACGTTTCCACACAGTCCGATTGTATTCTACGTAAAATTAAAAGAACATCGCCGTTGTCCAAATAATATATATAATATAAAAGTATATAAAACAGTATACAAACATATTCATATATGACAAAACTTTAAGTTCTAACTTTGTCAAAACTCAACCGATTTTCAAGTTTGTTGTCATTTTGGTCATTACTTGTCCTATATATTAATTGTACATTCAAAATATATGAAGTTTTCAAAATATTTTTTTTTTGATTTTTTTGACGAAAAAGCATGTACCCCCCCCCTTGTTAATTTTCAAAAAAATTTTTTTTTCAAAATTTAAAATTGCGAGTTTTTGTTTTTAATCGATTGTATTTGTCATAATTAGCATAAAAAACAACATTTAAGGTGATTTTGAGGAGGTCAAAATTTTGGTCAAAAATCATGCCAAAATTTACAAANTAAAAAACAACATTTAAGGTGATTTTGAGGAGGTCAAAATTTTGGTCAAAAATCATGCCAAAATTTACAAAAATTTTGACATGTAAGCTTCTCAAATCAATGGGTCCCATATTTCAAACCCCCATAACTCTGTCAAAACTGAACCGATTTTCATGTCTGATGTCATTTTGTTCATGATTTGCCCTATATATTAATTCTACATTCAAAATATATGAAGTTTTCAAAATAATTTTTTTTTGATTTTTTTGACGAAAAAGCATGTACCCCCCCCTTGTTAATTTTCGAAAAAAAATTTTTTCAAAATTTAAAATTGCGAGTTTTTGTTTTTAATCGATTGTATTTGTCATAATTAGCATAAAAAACAACATTTAAGGTGATTTNGTCATAATTAGCATAAAAAACAATATAAAAAGTGATTTTGGGGGTGTCAAATTTTTGGTCAAAAATCATGCCAAAATTGACAAAAATTTTGACATGTAAGCTTCTCAAATCTATGGGTCCCCTATTTCAAACCCCCATAACTCTGTCAAAACTGAACCGATTTTCATGTCTGATGTCATTTTGTTCATGATTTGTCCTATATATTTATTCTACATTCAAAATATATGAATTTTTCAAAATAATTTTTTTTTGATTTTTTTGACGAAAAAGCATGTACCCCCCCCTTGTTAATTTTCGAAAAAAAAAAAATTTTTCAAAATTTAAAATTGCGAGTTTTTGATTTTAATCGATTGTATTTGTCATAATTAGCATAAAAAACAACATTTAAGGTGATTTTGAGGAGGTCAAAATTTTGGTCAAAAATCATGCCAAAATTTACAAAAATTTTGACATGTAAGCTTCTCAAATCNTAAAAAACAACATTTAAGGTGATTTTGAGGAGGTCAAAATTTTGGTCAAAAATCATGCCAAAATTTACAAAAATTTTGACATGTAAGCTTCTCAAATCTATGGGTCCCCAATTTCAAACCCCCATAAATTTGTCAAAACTCAACCGATTTTCATGTCTGATGTCATTTTGGTCATTATTTGTCCTATAGATTGATTCTAAATTCAAATTCTATGCATTTTTGAAAATAAAATTTTTTGGATTTTTCTGACGTTTTTGGACCTACCTGATACGATTCGAATTCTTGGCCGCCACCACGGTGATGATCTCCGTCAGCTTGTCGAGGCCGGGACAGAGCAGCTGCAAGCCCAGAGCCTGTGCCTCGCTCTCCGTGTCCAGGAACTCACCGAAGAAGGTGGCCAGCTTGGGCGGCACATGTTTGCTGGTTATCGAGTAGGTCAGCTTTATGCCCGCCGCCTTCTGGGGCTGACAGCTGCGATAGAACATGGACAGCGGCAGATGGTCGCTCTGCTGCAGGACACGCGGAATGCCCTGTTGCAGGTAGAAGTGCAGGAGGATCAAATATGCAAAAGCCGCGTGAATGTAGAGCTTACCCGTGGACTCACAAACGAGGCGAACACCTCGATTCGTGTGCTGTGCACATGCAGCAGTTCGGCGATGTAAAAGTCTACAGTTAGCTCCCGATTGGTGCCCGCCGGCACATCCACCAGACTGAGCGTCTCCTGGCTGCAGCGTACACCATGCGGCGTCTGTATGATCAGCTGCAGCTCGGCCAGCTCCACTTTTACTTTGAGCTTGATTAAACCCTTTGCTGAGGGCAGCTCCTTGACCGCCACATCCGCCGGCACGTCCAGCAGAAGCGTGTCCAGATCATCGAACACCTCGCGCTGTATGCTGAAAGTGAGACGCACCTGATCGGCCGCCTGCTGATTGAGGGCATCCATGTCGCGTATATCCACCGACTCCTTGATCTCATCCTCCAGCTGCTGCAGCTGCTTGTGCGCCTCCGCAAAGCTCAGCTCCTCAATGTTCAGCGGCAGCACCTGGAACTGATACGGCTGGGCGCCCAGATAGCCCACATTCAGCTGCCCGCCGGCCGTCAGGGTGACAATGCTGCCCGCCAGACCCTGCACATTCGACCGCTGAATGGCCACGGGCGCCTCCTGCTGCCACTGAGCCGCCCAAATGATGTTGGCCTCCTCGTAGATGTGCAGCTTTGCGTTATCCGAGACAATGGCCGTGATGAGCCGTGCTCCGGGCTCTGCCAGGGCAAAATTGACATCACTTGACTATGCAATCCGGAACTCATACTCACCCCAGTAGTAGCCCACGACAAAGCTGTGGAAACATTTGGGCGCATAGTCCAGTTTGAGTATAAAATTGGATTTGCCATTGTCATCCAGGCAAATAAAATTGCGCTCGCCCAGAATCATGATATAGGCGCTGTTCCTGGGGATTGCAAAACGATCAAGTTAATCTTAATAAGTTTGCCAAATTCGGTGAGACTAGTTTTCAAATTGTAGAAGACAGATTACAAAATATTTTTTTAAAAAAATTCTAATTCAATTTGTCTAATGAGTTGCTAAAAAAGAATCCTAAAACTTTATCGGACGTAAGTCCTTACGATTATATGCTTCAAATTTCAAATTTGTGCAAACTGGACAATATATTATTTCTATATATATATAGTAAAAACTCACTCCTTCAGCTGCACCACACGCATATCCAAGATGCCCTCGCCAATGCACTGCGACCAGATGGGCTGATAGCTGCTCTTGGTGATCAGCGAGTGGGACAGATCCTGGTAGCTGAAGCACTGCAGATGCCAGGTGGCGCTCAGCCGAAAGAAGCTATCGGTGCGCTCACAGTAAACGACCGGAGCGGGCAGACTGCGCTGTCCGGGAAAGCGGCACTCGTACGAGATGCCGTCCTGCTCGTAGAAGGTCAGTGTGCCATCCAAATGGACCACACAATAGAATTCGCGACCCTTCACCTGACCGAAATGACCCTGGCACATGGAGAAGGCGACACGCTGAAATTTGTGCTCCGCCTGCGGCTGCAACTTCAGCTGTACGCCGTATTCGGCCAGTCCGCTCAGCGTCTGAACGTTGTAGATGACAATGGCATTGGGCAGCAGCACGCCCAGCTGATTGGCGTTCTCGTTGCGCACATTGCTGTGGATAGTTAGATAGTAAATAGTTAGATAGTAAAAGAATATTGATCCGACTGAGATTACCCGCTAAATTTGCCCGCATAGAGTCCTAATATGGGCGCCGCCAGCTGCGTCTCCAGCAGTAAATCCGTGGCGTCAAACGCGTTGCCATGCGGATAGTAAATGCTCAGCTGGCCGCTCTGCGAGCCGACAACAATGTAATCCTTCTCCTGCGCCTCGAGCCCAAACCGGGCGCACAACAAACTGGCCACATCGTAGTCGCCAGCGGTGTCGCCACATTGCGCCGACCACCAGCTGCATACGTTAAACAAGGACATTCTGTGACTAGACTGACATTCAGGATAATGCCAACACAGCTGCGTAGTTTTCGGTTGTTTGTGCCAACGTTTGCTGCCATGGCAACCAACTTGAACTAAACAGTATTTGAATAGGGTGTTCTGAATTCTTATCGGGTAACATAAACTTCACTTTGAACAGTATATATAATATAATACTAGATATTGATAAGCTTTTAATGGAATCTCAAACAGGAACTCAATGTTGTGTCGAAAGTTGCAATGGCAGCTATATGATATAGTGAATCTAAAATCTTCCTTATATTGATCGAAAACTTATTTAGGCAGTTTTATCCATTGATGCATTATATAATACGTGGGCACTATTAAAAATTTCAAAAATATTTTTTCATATTATTTTACATAAATATATATTTATATAAATATTATACTTACACTTTCAGCACTTTTATGACCAAATTTATTGTTATTCCTTTATTACAGAATTGTTTTTATTTTGAATTCATGCAGCAGGCTTTCCATAAAGCTTTAATCAAATGGATCTTGGCTCCGTTCCACATCACAAACTTTTGAATTTATTGCAAAATGTTTGTATTCCTTCGAGCCACACAAGTGAAATTTATTTCATTTAAATTTTAATGATTTTATGTCGACAAATTCAAAGGTGATTCAAAACAAAATAAAAAACAATTTAATAATAGCAGATTTACCATAGTAAATTATTTTCATTTCTGAACAGAATAGTATTTATTTTCGACCATCTACAATTTTTGACACCTGGATGAAAGAGGGAAACATCTGAATTCCATTAAAAACAAGAATAAAAGTGTATTTTTTTTACAATTATAATACTTTTTTCTTTCTCTTTTTTATGGTTTACTATAGATAGATTTAATATGTATTTTTTTTTATATTTAAATATTTATAGTTATGTTTCTATATATATATTTATAATTACTATAAGCTATGCGAAGCTTAAGGAATACGATTTACAGAATTGCGTTAAAATGTGTGTTTGCCTAAATAACTAAATACGACTAAAAAGCTTATTTATATAATTACAATTAATAACAGCCTAAAGCTGTGTGTATTAATGTGTGTGTGTGTGCGGTGTGTATGTGTCTGTGTGCCACGCCCTTCACACAACATCAACACGAATATCCCGCTCAGGATCCTGTCGGAGGCGGCCAGGCGCCGCTCATGGCTGTAAAACCAATCGAAACAAAACGTTTTTAAGTACGATTTAAGCAATGATAGATTAGCTGGCTGACTGACTGACTGATTGATTGATTGACTGATTGAGTTGACGGACAATGATGAAAATGGGGTGGATTTCTATAATTTTGTTGTGTTCTGTTCCACAGTTTGTATCGCAATTGTTGGCGTCCTAAACATGACCCGTTGTAATTGTGGCGACAATGCATTTGGTTGTGCTTGTTGTTGTTGTAATGCTTGTAATTGTGCTTGCTGCGGTGTTGGTGGTGGTGCTTGTTGCTGTTGTTGTGGTGGTGGTGGTTGTGGTGTGTGTAATGATGCTGCGCCGATTGCGCGGCCGTGCACCAACTCTTGTACGATGATTGGCTAAATGTTATTCTTTCTCGCTTCTGATCATGATCTTTTTCTTCACCAGCGTTCGTACCTGTTGCGTTGTCGGTTGCTGTTGTTGCACGCCTACAACTTGCTGCTGCTGCTGCTGTTGTTGTTGCTGCTGCTGCTGCTGTTGTTGTTGTTGCTGCTGCTGCTGTTGTTGCAGGCTGGCAACTGTTGGCAGCGGAGCTGAGGTCTGTGTTATGGTCATTACCTCAGCCGGACCAGCGGTGGGTCCTGTAAGACTTGTGTGTTGTTGTTGTTGTTGTTGCTGCTGCTGCTGATGTTGTTGCTGTTGTTGTTGTTGCTGCTGCTGCACCACGGCTAACAAATTGCCACCGGCTGTGGTCTGCAGCCGCACTGGACTGGCATTCTGTCTTTGATTATGCTGCAGTGCCGCAATCAGCGTCTGCTGCGTCTGACCTCCCGCCCCGCTGACCTTCAAGGCGCTGGCCAAGTTTTGGTTGGTGCGCAAAGCGCCAGCGGCCAAAGCCTGCGCCGAGGCAGCCGAAACCACCTGAAAAAGCATCAAAAAAATATGATTAAAATTTTATAAAATAATTCGAAGTGTTATCTGAATAAAGCCTAAAGCTCAACAAAGGATCAGTCTAATAATCGAATACCAAGGACTCACCTGTATGGTTTGACGCTGTGTGGCCTGTGAGGCCACCGAAACGGGTATGACACGTCCCACACTCGTCTTGCCCAGCACGATGCCCGCCTGCTGTCCGCTGCGCACCACCTGCTGCAGTTGTTGCACGGTCACCGCTTTTGTGTTTTGTATGTGCAACAGTTGCGCTTGCAAACTGCCGCCAGCAGCCTTCTGTTGTTGTTGTTGCTGCTGCTGTTGCTGTTGTTGTCCTGCCGGCGAGACAGTGACACCGCCAGCCGTTTGCTGCTGCTGTTGTTGCTGCTGCTGCTGGGGCCCTGTTGTTGTTGCCACAATATTGGTGGCCGTTGGCTGCCCGGAGGCGCTCACCAGCTGTGTCATCCGACTGATTTTGCGGGTCATGCCCAGCTGCTGGGTCATCTGCAGGTGTCGCATTTGGTTCGGCATCGTCACCTTGATCTGGCTGCCCGGCTTCAGTTGCGGCAGCGTCATGTTAACGCTGCCCGCTTGAACGGTGGGCGGACCCGTCGCCGAGACCGTTACGCCGCCGGCGCTGACGCTGCTGCCACTGGCCGCTGCCGCCGTCGAAGCCTTAACCAGCGATGCAATCTGCTGCTGTGTCACCTGTTGCGTCTGTTGTTGTTGCTGCTGCTGTTGTCCAACGCCAGCAACAGGCAACTGTTGCTGCTGCTGCTGTTGTTGCTGTTGCTGTACGGCGCTGCTGCTGGTGGTTGTAAATAGCGGTCCAGTTGCCTGTTGCGCCTTCTGGGCGGCCAAAATATTGTGCCGCTTGACCAGCAGCATGTCACTGGAACCGCTTGCACCACCACCGGCACCGCCGCTGCCATCGGTGGTTAGCACCTGACGCTGCAGTCCCTGCTTGCCAGCTGCCATCTGCTTGATGAACTGCGTCCGCGCCGGCACATGCATCTGCACCGAGCTAACCACATTGCCCGCCTGCACGGTGGTTGCGCCCGGCATCCCGGAGACGGCCACTTTCTGGCTGGTCACATGCGCAGACGTTTGCATCAGATTGCTCGCCTGGATGATGGTACCCGTGGCCAAGGCGCCGCCCGCTGCTTGCACCAATGTTGAGTTTAAGCTGGCCGTCGCACCACCGCCAGCACCACTGACGCCGCCGCCACCAGCAACCTGTGCCGTTTGCGTTGCTTGCAATACTTTGAGATTGCGCTGGCGATAGAGTTGAATGTGCGCCGCCTGCTGCTGGCTGCCGGGCAGCACCGCTTTGCCGCTCTGCTGCAGCGCGCTCACCGGTATACCCTTGGTGGTGACCAGCTGGGTCGTCTGTGCGGCAGCCGATGCTGAAACGGCGGCCAGACGCAGGTGCGTCTGAAATTGTGAGGGGGTCACAGTCTGGCCCAAACTGGGCATGGACACAATCGATTGGCCACCGGCTGTGGTGCGCTGTTGCAGCACCACATCCTGCAGCGTGTTGCCCGTCGCTGAGCCAGCTGAAACAATGCGCTGGCCACGCAACATGGTCACTGTGCCCGTTGCCGTTTGCTGTTGTTGCTGCTGCTGCTGCTGTTGTTGCTGTTGTTGCTGACCCGTGGCTGTGGTGGTGGTCAGCGGTCCAACGGACACCACCTGCGGCAACGTCTGCGTCTGGACAATGCTACCCAATTGGGGCGCCGTATTCACCGGCAGCGTTGTCTGCGTGGTGATCGAAACGATCTGGGCCGTTGAGCCGGCGTTCACATTGCTGTGGGTGGCAATGGGCAGCGATTGCACCGGTGTGGTTAGCACCACACTCACGCTGGACTGTCCGGTTGACGGTGCTGCCTGCAGCTGGACACTGGCGCCAGCATTCGCCGAGCTCTGCTGCGCCAGCTGCTGCAGCTGACCGGCCGTCAAATTGGCCGTGGTGCCCACAATTGTCTTCACCAGCTGTTGCGTGGTGGTTGCTTGTGTGCGCAGCTGCTGTTGCTGCTGCTGCTGTTGTTGCTGCTGCTGCTGCTGCTGCTGCTGTTGTTGTGGCTGATGCAACAATATGGCCGTCTGTTGGGTGGCATTGCTCAAATGTTGAATTTGCAGCTGCTGCAGTTGAGCCGTGTTGCCGCCGGGCACAGCAACAGTTGTTGCTGTTGTGTTGCTGGGCACCAGTTCCACGGTTTGCTGCTGCACGCTAGCAACTGTTGGCAATTGCTGTTGCATTTGTTGTTGTTGCTGCTGCTGCTGTACTTGCACCTGTTGCATTTGTTGCTGCTGCTGCACTGGTTGCTGCTGCTGCTGCTGTTGCTGTTGTTGTTGCTGCTGTTGCTGTTGCATTGGCATTTGACTGCGCTGCTTGTCGCGCATTTTGTTGGCCTTCATCAGGGCCACATTCATGGGCGACACATGCTGATCGTAGTTGGTGATGCCAAACTTCTGCAGCACTTCGATATGCTTGGGATTCATCAGGCTGGGCGCCGTGAACTGTCGCTTCGGCGGCGGCGCCTTCTTCAGATACGCCGTCTTGATCGTATCGAACCGCTGACGCATCACCTTATAGAACGAGGCGTTGTTGTCGCTGGCATAGAGCTGCGTGGTGCGCAGATAGCGCAACGGACTCTTCATGTATTCGGTGCGCAGCGTTGGCTTTGGTTTCTTCTGCTTCTTGGGACTGTCCACGCCCTTGCAGTCCTCGCGCGGCTGTATGTGATTCTCGTAGCGCCAGCGACACTGTCTCGCCGAACGGTACGTTTTCGAGCAGAAGTTGACCAGCTCCGAGACCAGATCCCAATTGGGCGTCTGGCCCGGCGAGAGGAGCATCAGGCTGCAGGGCAAACCCTGCAAATTGATCAGGACATGCAGTATGGCCATGTCCTCGAACACGCACCATTCGCTCATCGCCTCCGGCTCGGTTAGCGGCTTCGCTGGCAGCTGCGGCTTCAAGCCCGGTATCATCGAGTTTGGCTTAAAGCTGCCGCGGAATCGCTGATTCTTGAGCTCGCGCCGCAGACGCGCCAGCTGCGCTGTCGGCCGATCGAATAGCGAACGTGGCGGAACATAATTATCCTCGCGACGCATCTTATTCGGCCGGCGACTGCCATCGAAGCCGGCATCGGTGCGCGAACGCTTCAGTTCGCGTCGCACATAAACCGGCGGCAATTCGGACTCGGCAATCGGCTCCAGATCGTACATAAACGAGAGTGAATGATCAATATAGATGTCATTGTTATCCTGCGGCGGCGTTGGCGGACACCACATCTATATACGAAAAATACTCAGTGATTAGCATATATTTTGATTAATTGCGTATTTGATTTATTTGCACTTACCGGCATTTGTTCCATGCTATTGCGCGATATCCAGACCTGTAGATTTGCGTGCGTGCGTGTGTGTGTGTGTGGTATGGTTTGTGTGTGTGTGTGTGTGGGGCCGAGGGCAAAGTTTAAAGAAAAGAATAAACGTTCCATTATATTATTTTCGTATCGTATGAAGCAACTCTGTTTTGGTGGTGGTGTTTTAATTGGCTTAGTAAGTAACTAGCTAACTAATAATCGTATTCTAACTAGATTTGGTTTTTTTGCATTTGGCGTTGTAGCTTTTGTTTATTCCCGGAACCATTTCGTACGTTGCTGAGCTGAAGAACAATTGGCAAAGTCTTTTGGAACCTTTTCTAAACACGGAAATCGATGCTGGAAGGGAAGCAGCATGAGTTGTGGTTGGGAGGGGGATGCAGCGGTGGCGGTGGTGTTGGGCCAACAAAGCAAACCGAACGAGCGAGCATACAACGAATTGTATATATATAATGTTAACTACATTAATTAATTACAACTTTGTTTTCAATGAAATTCTCGCGACACCAAAACAGAATTCTACATTCGTTAACACAGAAAATAATATTTTTTTTTATTTTTTTCTTTTTTTTTTGATTTCCGCTTATTCTTTTCCAAACTTTGTGCAATTGTCTTCCATGGGGAAAGGGGGTAATTTTTCTCTCTTAAAAACACACGCACGAAATTTTTCCGTATAAATAAAAACCACAACGTCTTAAATTTTTGTTTTATATATATCTTTTTTAAAAGCATATCGAATCGATTCTTGAGTTTTATTTGTTAGTCAATCTGTATGCTTAAAGTCTTTAGATTGTTGTTAATGCTAAACTTGTTTTCGGTCGTTTAAGGATACAAAATAAATTATTGAATGCAAAAATATTAACATTTACCATAAAGTTAAAAAAGGTTACCTAAGGGGAATTGACTTATAAACTAGGACGCAGTAGCTGAGAAGAGTGTTCTTTGAAGACTTAGATTGAGAACAGAAAATTTAACAACGAAATTAATAATAATACAAGTGAAGTTCTTTTTTTTTAGTAGTTACTTATTTGCTTTTGTAAAGTTTACCGCACACTGCTTAAATGCTATATAAAATCTATAACTATATTCTGCCGATGATATTTGTGTGTGTGTTTGTGTATATATATATACAATCTGGGTACGTGTTACTTAAATATATAAGTTGCATTTTGGGAGAAGGGCAGCAGCAACCAATAAAATTTAACTTAAATAAAATAATCTTCTTTTTTTTATAATTTTCTTTTTTATCAAAATATCAGTATTGTGTGTGGCAGAAGAGCTTTGAAAGCTTCAAGTTGTGCTTAATTGCATTCAATGAATAAAATCAAGTTTACTTAAAGCTCTTTGCGAGTTTTGGCTCATTTTATTGCCCTTGCCTAACTACGCTACCTACACTAACCAAAATTTGTTATCCTAAACTTTCGATCGCCCTATTTGCTTGGCTCTATCATCTCTTATCTGTCTCTTTCACTCTACCTGACTTTTATTGATTTTGCCACCTAACTAGATTAGAAGGAAACTTGTTACAGTCTATTAAATACTCATACATATCTCTAAAGCAGCAACACACTCGCAGCTCTTCTTCTTAATACTGCCGTTTATCACCTTCCGCTGCTGCTGGCCCCATTTGAATGGCCGCCGCCTGATGTGGCATGGACTGTGGCTGCTGTTTGGGCAGTGTTGTTGCTGCTGCTGTTGTTGTTGGGCGTGGCAGCGAGTGTTGTTGAGCGTAGACGCACACGCGGCGTTTTCGTTATCCAGCGATTCAGAGTTGCGGTCTGTCCTACATCGGCTTTCTTGAGGAGACGCCTGTTGGCAGCGCCAGTTTGCGGCCGCCGCAAGTTTAACTTGGCCTCCGGCTGGACTGGCGTTCGCTTAGCATTCTTGCCAGCGCCACCGCCGCTGGATTTCTGTGTGCTCAGCACTGGACTCACATCCAGAGTCCAGAGATTGATCTTCACGGAGCCGCGCGAACGTGTTCTTGGCGTGTGTCCAATGGCATCATCGCTACCACCACCGCCTCCGCCTCCGCCGCCGCGACTCCGATTGCTATTGCTGCGCTGCCTTTGCATTGCTGGTGTTGATTCCTTGGCCGATTCCGTTTTGTTGCTGTCTGTTTTTTGCGGATCATTCGGCTCGTCTGTGTCGGACTCATCGGAAACATTATAATATGTGGAGCTGGTCATTGTGGTATCTTGCACCTGATCGTGCGCATTCCAGCCATCCACACTTTCAGTGCCTTCTCCAGCCGTGGCATAACTTGAACTCGACTGTGTCTCCACATTGACTTCGGCATCCGAGTTGGCATCATTATCGCCACCGCCACCATCATCATCATCTTCATTATCATCCTCTTCTAGTCTTTCCACGTGCATTTCCTCATCGTCCTCGGTTTGTGTGGTATCCTCCTGAGCAGACGCAGAAGCTGAGCCAGAGACTGCTGTTTCTGCCTCCTCATCCTCCTCCTCGTCTTCATCATCTTCCTCATCTTCATCATCATCTACACACACGGATACACTTTCTGCATCGTCATTATCCTCATCATCATCATCGTCATCTTCATTCTCATTATTCTCCTCATCATCGCTACTATTGCTCTTCGGTTGCTTCAGTGCCAGCGGCGCTGATATCGTCATTCGCCGCTCGAGCACCTTCCGGCGCGTGGACACCGTCGTCGTCAGCGAGACGCTCTCTCTGCGCCGCGGCCTGACCGCCTGTGCCTGTGTATTGTTCTTGGCCGGAGGTGTATTTGCTGCAGCTGCAGCTGGAGTTGCAGCTGCTACTGGTGCCGCTTTTGCTGGCGTCTTCATTAGCTTGCTCATGGCTATGCTGGCCGATTGGCGCTTCGGTCGCTCCTCCGTTGCGGGCGTCGCTGCGGTGCCACCTTCGGTGGTGCGGGTTGTTTTTCTGGTAAGCGGCGTCGTAGCCACGTTGACCACGCTCAACGAACGGCGCAACGTTTGCCGCCTAGCGGGTGTTGCTGCCACTGTTTTTTTACTGTTATTGTTGCTGGTGGTGGTGGTGGTGCTGCTGCTATTCAAGCTGCTTCTCGCCGGCGCACTCACGTTGAGGCTGTTGCGACGCGTGCGCACCGGACTGGTGGCAGCTGTTGATCTCTGCTGCTTATTGTTGCTAACACTTTTGCTTAAACCTGAAACGGCCCTGACTACCCTAAACCGTTTGTCCCGCTTATTGTTCTTGGTTAGTCTAATGCCTAATGCCCCCACAACCGGTGTTCGTTTGCTTAGATTGGTATCTTGTTTGGTATTAACCTGATTACTGGCATCCTTGCGACTGTAGGTCAGCAGCTCCTCGGCCTCCGTTTCCTGTTTGAGCAGCTGCTCCTCTTTCTGCATGGCCGCCAATCGATTCGCCTCCCATTCACGTTTCTGCATCTCCAGTTCCGCCTCGGCGGCGCGCAGCTGCTCAGCTGTCCAAGCGGCTCCGGTGGCCTCCACAAAGCGCATTGCATAGCGTTCAATGGGCGACAGCTAAAGGATATCATACATAAAAGTTAGGAGCAATTCTTGAGAATGTCACATCGAGTTATTTTGTCAGACGTTGAGTGATATAATCGAGCGTGGATGGAAATCGCTTCGACTATGTCTGAACGTCTGCTTCGTGTTGAAGTTTATCTGGGCAGTGCAAGCTCGTTTAAAGGACCACACTGGGTAGCTCCTCTAATGGAAGCAAGCGCTGCCCATGTTCATATAAATAATCCAAATCAACTCACCTGCTTAACCAGATTTTGCATTTCCAGATCGGCCTTGCTTAGTTCAACGGGCGCACCGCCGCCATCCGCATTGGCCTCATCTGCAATGGGTATATTCTCATCGAATTCAGCCAAATCGGCGGCTGCCTCCGCTTTGGCCGTTTTGGTCGCCTGCACATCCTGCTCATCTTCGGCAGCGGCGAGCGCATGTTCAAAGGCGCGCAGCGATTGCTTTTCAGTTTCAATCGCCGGCTCGATTTCAGCAGCAATTATCTTGTCCTTCTCATCGGACTTCTCCTGACCATCGTCCTGCTCCTGCGTCTGGTCCATGGTAAACAGATCTTTGATGGTGGAGCTCTTGAAGAAGGTGGTCGTGAAGTTGCCACCCTCGATGGCCATGTCGCTGAGCATACGCTTCTGGTTCGCCTTCTTCAGGATGTTCACCTCGATGGTTTTCTCCGAGACGAGACGATAGATATGCACATCTCGGGTTTGGCCAATACGATGGCAACGATCCTGCGCCTGGGCATCCATTGTCGGATTCCAGTCCGAATCGTAAAAGATCACGGTATCGGCGCCGGTCAAATTGATGCCCACGCCACCCGACCGTGTCGATAAGATGAAGCAAAATATGCGCTTGTCCCCATTGAAACGCTCCATGTGCATTTGCCGCTGCTCCACACGCGTCGAGCCATCGAGTCGCAGGTAAATGTGCCCATGATAATTGAGGAATGCCTCCAGCACGTCCAGCATCTTGGTCATTTGCGTAAAGATCAGCACACGATGCCCGTCAATCTTAAGCTGGCGCAGCAGGCGATCCAAAGTCTGCAGCTTGCCGCAATCGTACTGAATGAGACGCGGATCGGGGAACTGGGTCCTCATCGCCGAGATTATCGGATGCAGCAGCGTCAATTTGGGCGACAACGATTGCGTTATTGTCGTCTCAATCTGTCGTTCATTCTGCCAATGCGTCGATGATAGATTCTGGACGTAGCGACGAATCCGGGGCGCACACACCGACGGCACATAGATCACAAAGTTGGCAAAGATGGGTGCCAGTTCGGTGCAACGCTGCTCAAAGCTCTTCAGGAGCCGATTCAGTGACCAGTTGTCGCCTTGCTGCCGCATGGCAACATTGCAATTTGCATAGCCTCGCGTCTGCCATGTGGAATGCTTCAAAGTGCGCGTCGCTTGCATGCAGTGTTCGATGGCCTGACGGCAATCAGCGCCGTAGATGGGCGTGGCATCGGTGCGTCGACGATTAATGACAGCCATCCGCTTGAGCGAGGCCAAACGCTGCTCCTTGCGCTGCTGTATGAGCTGCTGCACACGATACGGATCTTCGGCTGGCTCGGGCGTGCCACTTGACGCCTCCTCTTGTGACCTGCCATTGGTTTGCCGCTGTACCGTCAACTTGACGTGCGTCGCCAGATCTTTGACAATCGGCTCTTTGCTCAATAGTTGCAACTGCGCCGCTGAGTTGCCGCTAGTTGCTGCTGTTGTTGTTGCTCCCGATGCTCCAGTTGTTGCTGTGCTCGTCGCCGTTGTTGTTTTGCTGGTCAACGTGAGACGGGCCCCAGCGCCGCCGGCATTTGTCGCGGGCGCCAAATAGAAAAAGGGTTTGCCATCCTGCATCGTCTTGGCCACTTTAGCGGGCGTTGGCGCACTCATCGGCGAACGCGAACTCAACAGCTTGGAGCTGCTGCCGAGCACATTGAGCGCTGTGCCGGCGACATTGCCTGCTCCGTTGTTGCTGCTCACCGTTGACATGAGGCTATTGATAATCACGGGCTTCAGGGCCATGTTGATCGGATTTATGGTGCCGCTGACACGTTTCAGCACATGGCCGCTGGGCAGCAGGCTGCGCATGGGCACAATCCGTGTGCCCTCCATCCGCATGGCCGGGCTGGCGCCGACGCGCACCGCCTGCATCTTGATGCGTTGCGCCAGCTCCGCGCTGCGCACGCGTATGTGAAAACGGTACTTGCCATTGGGACAACGCGGCGGCGGCTGGGGCGCACTGTCGATTTCCTCAATCAGCTTGCGTGGCGGCGACAGCAGACGCGACTTGTGCGAAACGTAGGCGGTCAGTGTCTGCTCCAGGTGGAGCAGCAGCAGGTTGACTGTCTCCAAATTAATTTGCTGCAACAGTTAATGAAATCGAGTTAGTTAATGTATGTCAAGGTAAGCACCAAGATAGATTTTAACTGGTTTAAAATCAGGCAAATGCCTCGCAACAGCGAACATCCTAGGTGAATCGCAACTCTCTCCAAAATAGATCGAGTCGCAATGTTCAGTGACAGTTTATCATCATTTTAACTATGCTTAAACATCTGATTGCAATTGCAGTGTGGCGCATGCCACAAACTCACCGTGAACGGATCATACTCCAAAATGTCGCTGACTAGACGAGGCGTATGGAATGCAATGCCCTCCATTTGGAACGGTGATATCGTTGGTCGCACCTCAAACATGTTCGGATGATTGCACACCTTGCGCAACTGCATCAGCACATTGATCACACTCAGCAAATTGCCAGTCTGCAGTGTTTCGCGGGTCCTGCAAAAGTAAATCATTTATAAAGCATATATATTTAATTTTATATATGGTTTGAACTCACTTTGAACGGCTCATGAAATCTTCGTACAGATAACGCTGACGATTGGACAAACGACACATGACAACATGTTCGTATTTCTTTGGCATTTGCTTCTCCACCTCCTTTTTAAGGCGACGCAGCAGAAATGGACGAATGACCTGTGTAAATATAAAATACCAATTAATATGTGTACTTGGATTTGAACAATATGCAAATATCATTTTAAAACGCGTGTAAAGCGCGTATTCAATGTGATCAGTCTGGAGGACACGATCACATGGATAAGTCGCTGCTTCAGTTTGCTTTAGCAAGTTTACAAATTGTCATCACATGTGGATATTTTTATTCAATGTGACACAGAGTGCGCTTGCAGGTGAGAATTATTATTATAGACATTTATTAAACTCTATTTAATAAGCTTGTGCGTGGTGTAAATGGACTCGCTGCATTTATTGGCATCGAGTCACTTGCAACCGCAGCAATTGCTCTGGCACACAGCTACGATTTTCAGGCGCGTTTAAAAAGCAATCAAGAAAACGCTTTTAGGTGCTATTCCATATCTTTACTATAATCTTGAAATTTTGAAATGTACTCAGCGTTTCGGACTTTCATTTGAGGTTCAAAAAGTCGCTTGCAACTTAGATTTTGCTCTGGCACACAGCTACGATTTTCAAGCGCATTGATTTGGCGTACAAGAAAACGCTTTTAGGTGCCGCCCTAACCCTAATTATTGCTATACTAAACGATCACTAAACAATCGACTTTATTTACCTTGTGTAGTCGCGCAATTAGCGTTTCATTGTACTCCATGTTGCCTTCAATCATGCCAGTCATCGGATTGGAGAACCATTCCTTGAATTCACGATGCGAGGAGAACACATAGGGCATAAGAAAGTGCATCAGGGACCACAGTTCCATTAGATCGTTCTGTAGCGGCGTGCCTGTCAAGAGCAGGCGTCTATTTTCAATGGAGAAGAAATAAAGGTTATTATGTTTTAAAGTATGAAAACTTATACGTATATTTTTTTAAAATCAATAATTAATATATTAATATTTTAAAGTTATTTAAAAAACAACTGAACTTTCATACATTTTCAAACCTTAGGCAATGTTCAAGATTCAAAAAAATAAAGGAACTCAGCTTAAAAATACACATACAATAAATGTTAAAAAAACATGGTTAAAACTTGTCTCAAAACAAGGCCACAAGCATGCTAATGGGTTAGTATGCTCTTTATTTAGTATACGGCATTATAGCGTGTTTTAATTTTAGCACCCAAGCGTAGTCGCCAAGCTAGTTTAGCAGTCGCTTGGTTACTGATTTTGGTGCTGGCGCAAATCGCATTGCCACAGTCAGCTATTAATTGCAATTATTTCAAAATAATTTCTTACCTTTCGGTGGAGAAGTTAAGCAACAGTTGCCAGCGCTGTGATTTAAAGTTTTTGATATTTTGCGCTTCGTCTAGAATGAGATATTTCCATTTTTTGCGCCGAAAGGATTGCTGATCCTGAACGACCAGCTTGTACGAAGTGATGCAGACGTGAAACGCGTTCGGTTTCGTCCAGCCGACACGCTTCAGCTTGCGCTCCTTTTGGGTGCCATAGTAGGTGAGTATTTTGAAGCCGGGACACCATTTCTTGAACTCCATTTCCCAGTTAAGCATCACAGATGAGGGCACCACAATCAAATGCGGTCCCCAGTTGCCCTTCGCGCAGGCCAAATGCGCCAGCAGCGCAATCGTTTGTATCGTCTTGCCCAGACCCATCTCGTCGGCCAGAATGCCGTTCAGTTTGCGCTCGTTCATCGTCACCAGCCAGTCGAGACCAATGTGCTGGTATTCGCGCAACGTGTGCTTCAGCAGGAATGGCACAGGCGTCACCACATTCGTTGAGGACAGCGTGTTGCCCTTGGGCTGCAGGCTTTCGGCCAAAGCGGCGGCATCGTTCAACATGTCATCTTTGTTGTCCTTGCTGCCGACAGCTGCAGAGGCACTTTCTCCGCCCGCGCCCACGTTCGAGCTATCGGCATCGGCCAGCAAACTTTTGAGGCCATCCTCCTGCTCAGCTTCCTCCATGTCGGTATCAGTTTTGATGGTAGAAAGATCTTCATCTTCGTCATCGCTGGCTTCCGCTTCGCTGCCATCGGTTGAATCTTCGATCGCAGTTGAATCATCATCCGAGTCCAGCTCTGAGGTCTCCACGGCTATTTTGCGTCTCTTTGCGCTAGGCGGCTCATCGATTTTGCCCGATTTGTATTTCTCCAGCAGCTGCTCAACGGTCAAATCGTTGTCCGCCTCAAGTTCATCGATCTCCTTCTGATGATCAACTTCCTGCTCAGCTTCTTCCTGTTTGCTGATGGTGTTCTCGTCATCATCGCTGGCTTCCTTAGCCTGAAATTCGCTATCATCACTGTCGTCACCGGCATCGTCGGCATCAGCACCAGCACCACTGCTGGTTGTCGGGCCTTTCTGCTCCTCAAGCATCAGCTTATCACGATTCTCCAAGTAGCCGGGCGGCAAATCATTGAGGAAATCATCAAAGTCCATTTGAGATTCTTTGGCCAGCGCTTTGACCTCCTCATTGACATCAGCTGCCTCCTCCTCGGCCTTGGCAATGGTCTCCTCATCATCCTCCGAGCCAGACTCTGGCCGAAATTCATCTATGGGCAGAAATGTTCTTTATTATAATTTTTGCTAATAAAATTCAAAATATTTCTTTTTTAAATAATGCATCAGACAAATGCCTCGCAAATGCGACCATCCCTTGGTAACATCGTAGTGTTCAAAAATAGACCACAACAACGTTTCAGTTAAAGTTTCTCATCAGTTGCTATTCATAGAGGTTTTTAGTAAGGTTTAAGGTTTTCATAATACTTTTAGGATTGTTAACAAGTTAATTTTTACTAGATCTACAACTAGATTTTTTATCATTTTCATTTACAACATAAAACCTTACTAAATACCAAAAACATTTCAAAAATATATCCTTTTGCACTCACCATCTGATTCGCGTTTGGGTGATGTTAGACGACTGGAGTTCAAGCTGGGCGTGTCGGTCACATTTTTGTTCATGCCCTCGGCCAGCTGCTGAGAGAACTTCTCCGTCTGATCGACAATGAAGCTGAGATGTTGATCGAGTGCCTGTTTGCGTTTCTCCTCGATTTTTGTTTGGTGCTTATATTCGACCAGCTTTTCGACATTCGACCAGAAGCTCTTCACCTCGCGCGCTATGAAGGAGGCGACGCGCTTTAAATGCAGCTCTTGGGCCTTCTCGGCGCGCTGTGCCGCATTGGCTTTGTCCTGGAAATACTTTTGCACCATTTTGGCGCATTTTTTGGCCGCATTCTTTTTCCATTTGCGCTCCTGCGCAAAATCAGCTGCCAGCCAGACCATCTCCTCCAGCAGATAGTCCCAGTGCGCCTTGGGGCGACTCGGCTCCTGTAGCTTGGGCAAACGCCGCTCAGTCCATAATCCCTCTCGCTGTAGTTCGGTTATACGCTGCATCACGTAAACCTCCTGTTTGGCCTTAAACGAAAACTCCTGCGCACTGTTCGGCGTCCCAGTGTTAGCCAGCGGACTCAACAGGCTGCCACTGCTGCCACCGGGCGTGCAGGGTGTCAAGCCACCAGCACCTGTGCCTGCACCTGAACCGCCACTCGCAGCCGCACCATTGGCACCGCCACCAGTGTGCGGTGGCGTTCGCGTCGCTCCGCCAGTTGCCGGTGCTGCTGCTGCTGCTGCGCCCGCTGTTCCAGTCGCCGCTCCCGTTGCATTCTGCTGTGAGTTTGGACGTCGCAACGCCGTTGAACCCGCGGAGCTGCTGCAGGGCACCAGCGGTGTGCCACCTTCGGGAAAAGAGCAACACAAAATGTTAGTCAGAAATTGGTCTGAGTTATTGTAGAAAGCTCTTAGCCAACTTGCATGCCGGAAAAGTGCATCATCAAACACACGCTACCATATCGAAGCGACAATAAGTTAATTAATAATGAAAATAACAAAACGCTCGAATCAATCAATTAGTTAATTGAACCATATTAGTTGCGAATTAGTGTGTACTTGATATAGTATGTATTTAAATGTTTTGCTAAAAAAAAAAGGAAGTAAGAACAAGTTTTAAATAGGCACAAAAACTAAGTCAATCGCATGCAAAACTCCTAACCCCAAAGTAGTTACTGAAATTTCATATTCTTAACCAAATGTAAGGCGCGTATTCAATGCGATCAGTCTGGAGGACACGATCACATGGATAAGTCGCTGCTTCAGTTTGCTTTAGCAAGTTTACAAATTGTCATCACATGTGGGCATTTTAATTCAATGTGACACAGAGTGCGCTTGCAGGTGAGAATTATTATAATTTAACTCTATTTGATAAGCTTGTGCGTGGTGTAAATGGACTCGCTGCATTTATTGGCAGCAAGTCACTTGCAATCGCAGCAATTGCTCTGGCACACAGCTACGATTTTCAGGCGCGTTTAAAAAGCAATCAAGAAAACGCTTTTAGGTGCTATTCCATATCTTTTCTATAATCTTCAAATCTTGAAATGTACTCAGCGTTTTGGACTTTCATTTGAGGTTCAAAAAGTCACTTGCAACTTAGATTTTGCTCTGGCACACAGCTACGATTTTCAAGCGCATTGAGTTGGCGTACAAGAAAACGCTTTTAGGTGCACAAAAAATGGTTAAAATACAAATCCAGCCTTATTTTAGGAACTGGAAGCGAAGCTTACTTCGGCACGCCGAAGCTTCAAATGTGAGAGATACGTTTTCTGAATAATTCACAAAACTTTTCCCAAAATTACTGAGAGGACAAACTTTAATAAAGATAAATATGATAAACTATGCATAATTTAGCAAACGAATAAATTGTATTTTTACATTCAATTGAATAAGATGGGAAAACCAACTATTTTAAAGCGTTTTATCAATCAAAACAAAACACCAATTCTAGTGAAATTAAAAGGATAAATCTTTGATACAAAATAAAAATTTAGGCACATCGAATGTAATGTATATAGTATAAGTCAAATGCACTACGCTTTTAATTGGCGGCAACAACAAAATGAAAATTATGAAAAATACTTCAATATTTTAAAAAACAAGTAGACTTAGAAATGAAAATGAGTTTTTTCTTTGATTTTTTTTAAGTTAAGTTTCTTGCGAACGATAAGCACCTGGCACCAAAGGTACGGAAGAATTTCCTACGACAGGAGGCGCGGGTATTTGACCGAAGACCATACCGTGCCGACCTCCTAGAGGTCTACCGGGTATGTGACCTATATAATAACGAAACAATTTGATGGTGAGTTGAGAGAAAGAGTTGAGGTGTGCGTTATAGGAGGCGGCAGTAACAAATGTGAGAAAATATTTTATAATAAAAGGGGGATAAAAAAAATAAAGAAATAGGTGGGGGGAATTTTAAAACAAATTAAATACAGCAATACAATAAATTGATATGAAAATATGTATATGTTGTTGTTATTATATGAATAGGATATGCATACATGTAAATATTTTTAGTATTCTGTGTGTTTGCGTATGTGTGTGTGTAAACATATAAATAAAATTCGTGTTTATTGTTATTGCAGATATTAGTAGAGCATTTTATGGGTATTTTGCTACAGTTTCTTTTTTAGATTTGCTTGGGCGAGACGACAACTTTTAAAGAATTGTGCAGGGCGTGCGTTGTACTTTTACAGTTGCTGGACGCGTTTTAAAAATAAATATATATTATTTTTGTACTTTTTGGGGGAATTGTTGGTAGCATTTAGTAGATTATTTTCTTCTTAGATGTATGCAAAATATTTTGTAATATAAATATTTTTGAATTTTGTTTCATGTTTCTCTTTTTTTCGAGTAATGTACAATAATTTTGAAAAGTAAAAACACAAAAACGAAAATACAACAAAACACAAAATAATAACAATTATAATAGATACAAGATAGATATAAAAAAAAACCGTGTATAAATCCTGATTGAGGGATCGAATCCCGAACGAATTTAGCTTACCTTGCTGCGTCAACTGTACAACGGCGGCGGGTAGCTTTGTGGAGACGGCAACCGGCGTCGCACCGACCGCTGGTATCTTTATTTCCGCCTCCGGTGGTAATGCATTACCGCTCGTCTCCACTAAGCTGCTGCTCGATGTTATAGGCAATGCACCAGTAGCTGTTGTGGTTGTTGTTGTTGTCCCACTGTTGCTTGGACTTGATGATGCTGTTGTTGCTGCTGCTGCAGGAGTTGTATTGCTGCCAAGCTTTGATGGCAATAGAGATTGCGTATTCTGTAAAGCAAATTCGTTACATATTGTTTTAAGAATATTCTTTAAAAAATAAACCAATTCGGTTTAAAATTGGTTTACATTACAATTCATTAGGTAATACAAATATTCTTAACTCAGACAAATTTTAAAAATCTTTAAACTTTAAACAATCGTTTTACTTACCGTTTTATGTGTTTTGCTATCCGACTCTAACTGTATGCCCGTTGTCCCTGTAGTTGTTGTTGTTGTGCTTGTTGTTGCAGAGCTTATGTTACTGCTGCTGTTCCCAACGTTCGAATCCGATGGCGGCTGCTGTTGCGCTGTTTTGTGTGTTTGGGCCACAGCGGCTGCTGCTGCGGCGGCGGATGTGCTTGGTTTTTCCTCGAGTATCAGCTGCTCGATACGATTCGCATTGCTGTAGCTGATGAACTGCGGTGTTGGTGTCTTCTTACGCCACGCGGGGTAGTCCATCATACTGCCACCGATTTGTAAATAAAAGCATTCGGACACATTCTCAAGATGTCTGCAATTCAAAAGCAACATTAAGTTATTGTTTTATATTAGATTTTAGGGCTGTTTATATTTATATTTTATATTTACCTTTCCTTAAGATTACGCAAAATTTGATATTTCTGTTGGAGTATGCGCTTCCTGAGCGCATTCAAGTCTTGCAGTGCCGCTGAATTGGCGCCACCAAATTCGCTGCTGGCCACAACCGACGCTGGCAGCAACGAGCCAACAATATTACCGCTAACAGATCCAACAATGTTGCTATTGTTATTTTCGCTGGCGGCGATCTCGCCTCCCGTTTCCGTTTCTTCTAAACGCTGACGCTTGGCCAGCGGTGGCGATGTGGACTCTGCAACGGAGCTTTCTGCTGTTGATGCTGAATTGGAGGAGGAGGCGGAGGAGTATGTGGTAACTGCTGCTGCTGCTGCTGGTGTTGCTGCTGCCGTTGCCTCTGTCGACAAGTTCGACAGCGGCACAGGCAGCTGCGCACTGAGCAGCTGCTGCTGTTGTTGTTGTTTACTGATTTTCTGCTGATGTTGCGTTGGTGTTGTTGTTGTTGCTGTTGTTGATGATGCTGATTTATTGTTGTTGTTAGCTGTGGCTGTTGCTTTTGGCGTTGTAACTGATTTTTCCGTTGATTGTAATGTTACACGGTCTGACACAGCAGGAGGGGCCGGGCTTAGCCCTTCATGCCCCCCTCCTGCTGAATTACCTTCATTCATGTTTGATACATCTGGAAAAAACGCGGGAAAAATAACACATTACAGTCACCACTATTTTTATCGCGTGTTGCGCTCAACAGCGGACATTTTGTAGCCCGTGATAGCATATATGTATGTCAGCCGCAATCAAGCCCTTTAATGTACAGCTACATAATCTCTTCACACATTTTCTGCTGCGTAATCATTACATTAATATCTTTTTCAGCGATTTTCATACATTTTGCTTGTCACAAATCGCCGCTTGCAGCCCTGTATAAATAACATTGCATTGCAACTCTGCATTGCAATATGGCTGCGCTTCCTTTTTTCTATTATACACATATACGCGTTTTAGTAAAATATTTTTTTTGCACTCAGCCATTTTTAATAAAAATTATTTTAATGCAGAAGCACGTTATTTTTTAGGTTGGGTATATTTTTGCTAGTTGCGGCACTTTTCAAACATGCTAATCGAATGACCGACGGTAGAGCGAGACGGCTATATTTATACTTGTCTGCTGCCTCTACGTCGGCGTCGGTTCTTTGTTGGGCGGAAATTTTTTTCCAACCATTTTTTTTTGCGTACCTCAGATGGGGAAAATTTTTAATCACAAAATATCCACATCACAAATATGCATCCGTGCGTGAAAACAATGTTGGCGCGTCGCAAAAATTGTGCTGTAATCGCGAATGCAAAGTTTCTTCAGTATTTCCGCCTATTTCTGCACTTAAAATTATTTTTTTTGCAGAAGTGTGCGCGAACACACCATTCAGCGTCGAGATACATAGAAGAACTAGAGATGTACAGAAAACATCGCATTATAAGGCATTACCGATACCGATAAATTAGTAGCCACAAGCAATGAGCGATGTACGCTGCTCTCTTGTGCTCGTGTTACACGAGCTGAAATCGTTGTAAAATTTAACATTAAGATAATTTTTCAATGAGCTAATGTCAGACTGCCTACTTTTGGCGCTTAAAAAAAAATGCTAAAACACTGATTATAATCAGTATTATGTATGTCTGTTATTTTATAGCGCTGTTAATATAAGGCCGATCGCCTCCGAAAACATCTGTGCGCTACACTGCCAAGTGAGTCGTGTATCGATCGCAATTAATGCAAACTATCATCTATCGATAGTGGAATAGCTTATCAACTCAACTGAAATTAAATTTAAAATTTAAAAAAAACAAAAATTTAATTTTGATAAAAAATTGATAAAAAACTTAATCTATGTATATAAATATTGCCAATGTCATAATATTGTTCAACTTAAAAACGAAAATTTTAGTGCTATGTCTGATATTTTATATACCCTGCAAAAATGCAGGAGTCATCTCAGAGCCCATAGAGTGTAGATATATATACACAAAATCTTTTAGTTTTCATGAAATACACATATGTATATTTATATATATATATATAATTAAACGATGTCTGATGTATATACTTATCGAATAATTTTTAGATGCTACTACAGCGAAATATTACACTTAAAATTTGCTTTTATGAAAAGTTCATCGAAATTTGATTTGAATTTTGCACCCAAAATAAAATGGGCTTGGATCTGCAATGGATCGCATCGCCTATAATGTTCATGAATATAGTTGTATTTGTGTTGTTCACAATGTAATTGTTAGCTATATTTCGGTTTGCGTTAGAATCAAGCCATTTAATTGTTTTAACCTCTAGTTTTTAAAGTTAAATGAACGAACAGTTTTTAAATATTCTAAAGATTTGCGTTGGTAATTCAAATAAAAACTATTTTGGTGTTATCTTAGCGCTTTAGTAAGTAAAACATAGCGATAAACATGTTTCCAGTTAGTTTCAGAAATGGGGGGCGTGGCGCAGCACGGCTTTTATATACTTTAATTATACATAAGATAATATTACACATTTTTTTGTTGGTTTGCTTTTTCGTGTTTTTTTTTTTTGTTTTTGCTTATATCCGAAAGGCTATTAATATAAAAATAGTTTTAAAACGTTTTTTTAAAATCTTGCATAAACCGAAAGGCCACAAAACACAAACATGAATTTCGCAGCATTAGTTGACATAATCGTAAACGAATTAATTAAAAGAAGGGCATTAAATAGGCGCATGGGCGCATGTAAAAAATGTGAAGTAACAACAGAATTAATCTACTACAGATTACAGATCGTTTATAATCTTAATCTAGTCGAGCGTCTCGAAAAAGTCGTGCGGATCCACAAATAGCGCCGGGCTGCTGCCACCGCTCATGGCCGATGATGAAGCTGCTGATGCTGATGCAGCTGCTGCTGCTGCTGCTGCTGCCGCTGCCGCCGCCGTTGCTGCTGATGCGGAACTAACGCCCCGATGCCGACCACGTCGTGCTGTGCCAGAATTACTGCCGCCGCCGCGTATACTGCTGGCCGTCATGACGGGATCGTATGTTCGGGATGTGGGCGCCTCGTTGCTCGACATGGACGATTTGCGGCGACGCTTGTTGCGACGACGACGCCGCCGCTTGGTGGTCTGAACGGCGGCCGTCGATGTGGATGGAACGCTGCCCAGCGGTTCGGTTAGCACGCTGGTGCGCGGCAGAGTCAGCGTGGTCTCGAACATCTTCAGCAGCGTCGGCGAACTGGGTCAATTTTGCGGGAACACATCGTCGATGGTAATGAAAGCATCCTCGCCCAGCGAATGCTGTCCAATTATTTTCAATAGCTCCGCCGCATGCGCCACCAAATACTCAAGCGGTGGCCGGCGCTCAAAGTTGAGCGACTCTATAAAAAATTAAGAGAGAAAGGTTAACATAAATATATATACATACAATAAAATCTGGCCAGGAATTCAAATCAAGTGTACCCACCTAATATGGCTGAGTTGAGCGTGGTGGAAACGTTTTCACGTCGCGACGGACACAATAGCCAGCCCAAAGGACTGGACCAAGGATTTGAGTAGGCAATCAAGCTAAATGCATCCTGCCAAAGTTAAAGATAATCATTATTAGTCATATACAAACAAGGTTAAATATTAATCTTTGCGCACCTCCAACATTTGACGCTCCTCTTCAGTCATGAGGTTCTCCTTCTCAAGCTGCTGGCCCATGCTGGACAACTCCTTGCCAAATTCCAAGATCTTCTCAATGACGCGCCCATAATTACGCGATGAGGGCGACACATCCACATCTGTAAATTGTTGGGCATATAAATGAGTAAAGTTGGTTGTTGTTTTAGCACTTTTCATACCCATTTCCTCATCTATGGCATCTAAAGAGTTACGTGCTACGCTGGCATTGCCATTAGAACAGGAATCGCCTGGTGAGGATATGCATAGTATATTAATTATAAATATATATTATGTAAAAATATGTTATTAAACAATTACTGTGTTTTTGCACTTCTTACCCTTAAACTATAAAACAGACTTCTTCTTGACTATTATATATGCATAATTCTTGAAGCATATTCTTCTAAGTTTTTGAAACTCTCTTTGAATTAACCGAATTTTCTTGATACATCTTCTTTATAATCATACACGCCTAAATTTCGGGATAGCCGATAAATTTGTATCCTTTTGAATTAACAGCTTTTCACTTCAAATAAATACTTTGAATGCATCTTCTTCTTGAGTATATAGTCTGTATATAAATTCTAGAACCAACAAGATTTAATACGAATTTTTGAACAAGTCGCGTCTTCTTTTTCTTGAATATATAGTCTCCATATGAACAGTTTTGCAACGAACTTGAATCTGTTTCGAATTAGTTTGAAAACCTGTATCATAATTATAATGTTGTTATTTATAGCATTATTTATGCACTATTACAGGGAATTTTCGACTATATTTAAAAGCAGTTGACAAAAATAAGAATATTATTTATCGTCTGTCGAACTGTTTTCAATCATAAAATGTTTGTTTGATTTAGATAAGTTCGCGTCTAAATATTTCTTAAAAGTTAACTTTAAATTCCTTTTTAACATTTAATAATAGCTAATAGATCTATAAAACAAAAACACACCATTGGAGTGACTGTTGCAGGGCTCCATTTCCACATCCATGCTATTTGAATCGTGCTCCGGACACTTGTTAGAGTTGTCATCAATAATCATGCTGCAATCGAGAAAGAAATTGCATAAGAAATTGATTTCAAATTGAATTTAAAAATTGGTTTACAAACATTTTGGGATCTGTTTTATCGCCTGGTTTTATCACAGCTGAGTTCGCAGTGTTGTTTTGTGGCTGGTTGTTGGTGCTGCCGCCGGATTTGCTGTGCTTGAACGCCTTGGTCGACTGTATGACCGAGGTTTGATTTGTGGGCATGGTCTGTGTGGTGGCGGTTACTTTATTATTGGCGTGCTGTAAAATCAATTATATAAAATTTATTGAAAATAATTTCCAAAAAATTTACAAATAAACCCACCTCAATATCGGCGCCATTTATCATCTCAATGAACTGACGGCATTTTAGGGCAAACCAAAGATTTTTATTGTTCTCCAAGAGACCCGGATAGGCGCGCAGTGTATTCTCAATGGCCTGGCTCATTTTGCCCGTCTGTATGAGCTTGATTATTTCTGCAAGCACAAGTTTTACCAATTTACAATACAATATTGAGTTTGTACAGAGTTAATACGCACTTTGACGTGTCCTGATGGAGGCCAAGTCCTCGTCGAATGGCTGTTGTGTGTAGCTATTGAAGGCCTCCGCTGTCTTGCAATAACCATTGTGCACCAAATAAGTGGAGACCAGCCTGCAAAAAATTTTTTTTGTTAGTTTCATAAGCAGTTATTAAATTTTCGTACACGTTCGCACCTATTCATTAGATTTTCGGGCGTTCCCAATAGATGTTCATTTTTGTCGATTTTGCGCAAAACATTGGCGCGCATCTCTCGCATCATTTCCTCAATTTTATCAAATTTAAAAGGTTCTTGACCGAAATTGGCGTCCACCTCCTCGCCAGCCGTTTGCAGACCCACAGTCGGATAGAGTTTGGTCTGGGAAATTGAAGAGAAATTATATTAGATAAAATATGATTATGATTATGTTTTATTAACGCACCGGCAAGTCTCTAAATGCAATGCCCAAATCGACGCCGTTCTTGGTGTAGAAGCAAGTGTTGTTCACAAAGTTCACACAGCAGCCAATGACATCGCCGGTGGTAAAAGTGGGGCCGTACGATTGCCCGTTGCACGAGGAGCTAAACGAGTTGCCGTCGTAGCCATGATAGCCATACGATTGCTTGTCCCCACCTATTTATAAGATATATGAAAAACTGTGCAAACAATTATTATTTCATTTTAAAGAATACACACCTGGTAGGCGATTCATGCGAAACTGTTGGGCGGTCAGTCCGATGCCCATGTAACCGTTGCGGCCCTTGGAAATGATGCGCACCTCAAAGTAGTACAGGCCACACGACGAGGGTATCGGGTATGCGGTGCGCACAGAACCAGCTGCTTCGCTGTGCTGTTTACCCATGCCTGCAAGCAACCAAAAATGTGAATACAGTAAATACTCATTAAGAATACTATATTTATTATACAATTATGATGCAGCGCTCTTTCTGGGCTCTTTAAATATTCCACATTTTATTTAAAATAACAAAAATCAAATCGTGGCGTAATCATGTTTCTATTTACTGTTCAGTTCGTCATAAGGGCATTGCACTGTAGGTTGCCACACCACAACAATTCTCGTATGCTCGCGTGTGCAGCCAATCAGCTGTTTGCCAATCACTCACACAAGCGAGGCCAACACGCGAATCAGCGTGTGAGAAGTGGGCGCCAAAAAACAAAACAACAGCCCATAGAGTTGCGTCAGTGCAAGCGAGACAACTACTGCAGCTACATTTTCAAAGGGGGTCTTCACACGCAGCAGCGCTGCTCTGCTGCCCTAAAATGGCAGCTCGTGAGCCAGCTGTGCGGGAGACTGTTGTTGTTGTTGCTGTCTGCGAGGAAGCTGTCGCACAATAAAACAACAAATTTTTTTCTTAAGTTTATCAGCTAATTTTGAGCAATTTGTATGCTTCAAGCCAAAATATATGTAGTATCAACTCTTCCTCCTCATATACAGAAATATAGAAATAACCCGTAATATGTGTTATATATACACAATGTGTAGATATACATATATGAAAAATGTATAACTTTTTTGTCGCTTGCTGACTCATTTTTTTTAACGAAATTTGCGCAAGCTTTAAAATCAACAATTGAATACAATTAAATTTCTAACAGCTTATTAACATGAGTATGTTATGTTAAATTATTGCATAGATTAAAGCAACAATTTTAATGTTGTAATGTTTAAGTTTGAAATAAAAGTTAAAAGTTTTTCACCTTTAAATAGAAAAAACTAGAATATTTATACTTTTCTTTGGAATCACTTTTGTATAGAACAAATATTGAATTTTACGATTTAATGTTTGCCTTTAAAAGAGTTAAAAATTCAGCAGAGCGACTGCACTTTTTTTCATGAGAATGACTCAGTTTGATAATGAAAATGATAAAGCAGCTATAAACTTAATGGATATCTATTGACTGATATTCGCACTGTTGTTGTCCACTCACCTTTGTAGGTGACGCGCAGATTGTTGTGCGACAGGCCGATCGTCAGGCATTTGTCGTGTGGACTCCAGCAGCGCGGCAGCGGCGTCTCGTTCTCGTTCACATTGGGGTAGAGCAGGCGCAGCGGATCTACGCCCTGATGCGACTGATTTGAGTTGCGTCCAGTTGTTGTTGTTGTTGTTGCTCCTGTGCCCGAACCCGTTGCTCCGCCCGCTCCGCTGGCCATGCGTGGCGAGCTGTGGCTGTTGCTTTTGTGGCCGCCGGCGAACATGTCGTTGCTGAAGTGGCTGCCGTTGTTGCTGTAAAAGTGACGCGTGCGTCGCGAGCTTCTCGACAAACTGTTATTATTGATGCTGTTATTGTTATTATTATTATTGTTGTTATTGTTGTTGTTGCTGCTGCTGCTGCTGCTGCTGATGTTGAGATTGTTGAGATTGCTGCGCGGGGCAAGCAGTAGCGGTGGCAGTGGGGCACGTAAACCACGCTGACCGGCAGTGGAATAGCTTGGTAAAACTGCCACAGAGTGCAAACGCTGCTGCACACCAGCTGATGATGATGATGATGCTGCAGCTGCTGCTGATGCGTCGGCGTCTGCTGCAGCTACTCCTGCTATGGCAGCGTCTGGCGGAGCGTTGGCTGCGTCGGCAGCGGCGGCGGCGGCGGCGACAGCTTCGTTAACGTGTTCGTCGTCGCCGTCGTCCTCCTCCTCCTCCACCTCCTCCTCCGCGTCGAGATCGTCGTCGCCTTCGTCACCACCGTCGTCCTCGTCGTCGTAATCGTCAATGCGCTCCACGACGGCGTCGTTTTCGTTATCAATGGCGCCCGCGTCAATTGTGTCGGCAATTGCGTTCGCGTCGATAATCTCTGGCTGCAACAACGGTAATTGTTGTTGTTGCTGCTGCTGCTGCGGATCGTTCAACTGCTCCTGCTCCTGCTGCTGCTGCTGCTGCTCCGCCTCAACACGTGCGTCGTCTGTCGGCTGTGGTGTTTGCTGTAGAGTAGGAGTGGGAGAATGCTCATGTTCAGCTTCAATTTGTTCTTGCTCTGTGTTTGTTGTTGGCTGCTCTGGCTCAATGTTAAATAACAGCACTGCAGCTGAGCTGCTGCTACTGCTGGCTGCAATTTCATTAACAGCTACTGATTCTGTTATGTTGCTGCTGCTGCTGCTGCTATCCGAGGATAAATTCGGATTATGCTCGTTATCGTTATCGGCACGCTCAAAATCCATCTTCGCTTTAACTGTTCTTTATTATTTTGAAATATTTTCTTTGGGGCTATTGTTGTTGTTCTTTGCTGAGAGAGATTTTTGAGAAAAGCAATTAAAAGCAAAGAACAGAAGAAACACGAATGAATGTGTGCTGACTGTATGTCTGTGTGTGTGCGTGAACGGGACAGCGTGGAATGAAGTGTAATGCAAATGCAGCCCGATGCAGGTGCAAAGCAGCAAATAACAACAACATATACCAACATGTAACTGTGTGTATGTGTGCGTGTGTGTATGAATTATACTTGTGTCGCACGCTTCTCACTCCAATTACTCCCCCGCCCAGCCCCTCGATACTTTTTAGATCAAAAATACGCACAGCAACAATTAAAGCACTTGAGAACATTGGGTACAAAATGAAAGTGAGACAGCAATAGCAACAACAGCAGCAATAACAGCAGTTTGCAGTAGTTTACAGTTTTCGACGCGCAGCTGCAGGCACAACAACAATAACAGCAGCTGCAGCAGCAACAACAACAACAACTTAAATACAACTACATGCAGCAATGCATATTACAATAAAAATCAATAACCAAACGAGTTTTAACACTTTTTACGTTGTTTTTTTTACTAGAAAGCACGCGTTGCTATTTTTCCAACAGCTAACAAAATGCGTTTTAAATGCGTTTTTACGTCGTTCTTTTTTGAAGTTTTCTTTGTTTTCCCCTAGCAGCAACAGCAGCCAGTCGCAGTTAACACACACACACATACACATACACAAGCACACGCACGCACACACACTCATGCATACAGAAAAATTTGCTGATGGCCAAATAAAATGCTTTGCAAATGTGGGATTTGGGTTTAGTTTGCTTGTGATTTTGTTATTAATGCCATTTTGGTTAACTGTCTGCGAGTATTTAACGTTTAATTCGTTACCTTTGCGGAAGTTCAGTGCACTTGAAAAACACAAATGACTTTTGTTTAAGATTTCTACCTCGAATTGAGTATAATGTGACCAGATTTCACAAATGTTGCCAAATTATGTTACTGCTTAGAGTGGCTGTTGAGTGGTATACAATGGCACTCTTCAGTTTGGCGCTCTGTTATTAGACTGTCAAGAGTTTGCCATTCGCCCCGAACGATGCTAAAATTATTATCGATAAGGCGCGAAAAGCATCAAATTTAAATGTAACTAACGATTATTGTTATACATTTTGATTATTTTTACTGATTTCTCTACAATTAACTTTATTGTGTATCTTTTTTTAACAACCTGCATTGTGCTTCCACACGTAGTGGCTCCCCATTCCCCGCTATCTGTTGCGGCTATGACAAATAAATTCATAAACGCTATGCATACAAATATGGCTGTTGTCGGTTGTTGTTGACAAACACAGTTACTAATCACAAGTGCGATGGAAAATTACCAGAGAATTTTAAAGTAGCCGTGTGCTATTGCGTTTTAGATTTTTAAAATGTGGAAGGAGAAGAAAACTATAAAGATTTGATGTTGTCAAGTTCGTAGAACACGTGTACAATTTTGATTTGAGTAGAACAAAAGTTATACGCAGGATATTATGAAATGGCTAAGAAACTCTGCGTTCTAGAGAGTCCAAATAATGTCATCATTACTGGACGACTGCTTCACAGTATCTGACTCCGCAGCTGAATCGATCCGAGTTTGCCTACACGTATATGCTGGAACGCAATAAATGAGAGAAATTCTATGTTAGTATTGGTTATTTATGTGGGCTACACTAATACACCTATACTGTTAACTGCGCTCTATGTAAATCTCTCAAATTCACGATATTTCGAGCAGCTCAACAGGTTGCTTCAATACATGAGTTCTCGCATATGTTTGTTTGTATTGTAAACGCTTCGAACTTATACACACAAGCAAATGCTGCGCCGCTCTCTGCGCTTTACACAGATCGTATAGCGTATGGGAAATGAGCGAAAAAGAGCGCTAAATGTGCGCTGGTATTGCAATTTGTATAGCATGCACTAATACTATGATAGAAGCTGTTGCGCTCTATTTTTTTACTCTCATATAAATTCCCCATACTAATACAGATTTACGCTCAATTTTAGTATTTCTTTCGCAAGCTGAACTGTAGATGTGAGATCGGTTTCGATTTCGATCTGCCAAGAGCGCACTGAATTGTTTATGAGTATTAGTTAGTTCCATAGGTTTTAAGTGCGGAACTGCATCATGAGGATAAATCCCGATTTGACTTAAGCATAGATCATATATATCATCATATAAAAAACACCCTGTATTGCAATCAGGGTCAGTTTGTAGTACACATGGCCCCTTCCCCTGACACCGCCAACCCGCCATAGCTCTAACTAGCTTTGTTATCGTCTACAGCGCTGTTTGAATTAATTCAAAGACGTCAGGAATAAAAAATAAGATTGTAGCTTGTTTTTTTCTACTGTAATCAAATGGAAAATTACCAGAGAATTTCAAGCGAAGCGTTTATTATTGCGTTGTAGATTTCAGACTGTTATTGAATATGAAATAAAAAATAGCTAAAAAAAAATTGCACTTTGACAAGGGCACAGACTGTACTAAATGAATATGCGAAAAACTAATTGTTTCACTTTTAATTGATATTTTGTTAGAGTTGAGATACATTTCAGTTTTTATGAACTTGATCCTAACTGTTGGGCAGCTTGAAGGCATCTGTTTACCTTCCGGCTAGTGGAAACGAATTAAATACGATTGTGCCTACACGTATTTGATGGAGCGCAATAAATGAGCGAAATTCTATGTTAGTATTGGTTATTTATGTGGGCAGCACTAATACATTTATACAGTTAACTGCTCTCTTTGTGAATCTCTCACGACATTTCGAACGGCTCAACAGGTTGCGTCAATACGTGAACACACAGCACTCGCATGCGTTTGTCTGTGTTGGTAAGCGCTTGGAACTTACACACACCAGCAAACGCAGCGGCGCTCTCTGCGCTCCCGAATGTACACAGATCGCACAGAGAATGAGAAATGAGCGCTAAATGTGCGCTGGTATTGGAATTCATATGGCGCGCACTAATACTATGATAAAAGCTGTTGCGCTCTTCGCTTTTGGACTCTCTGTTATTGTTTTGTTTCACTCTGTTGTGGAGCTTTGGCTAATTGTAGAAGTTTTGTGGTTTTCATCCTTCGGTTTTCATTTTTAATTTAGTTTTGGGTTTCTATTGCCAATTGCCAGCTTGGCAACAGTTGGAGAACATTTGGCATTTTTATTAGTAAATACTGAAATTACAAACGATAAACCTGAAACTGATATTTTTGTATAAAAAATAAGCAAAAAAAATGTATATGGAGAAATATGAGATATAGCTTGTATATATGTAAGAGTCAATTTACTAACCCTTTGTGTGAATAGAATAAATAAATAAGTATTGTGTAATATATGAGAAGCTGTTATGGTTAAAAAAAAGTTCTTTATGGCTACCGGCAGCTGTTATTGTTTTTGTGGTTAAAAATATTAAAGCGTGTATATATGGAGAGATATATGCATGTACATATATAGTGTATAAGCGGCACTATCAAGGCACACACTTGCCAGATAAGGTTTGACCGGTATCTCTCTCGCTCTTGCTCTGGCACGCGCTCTCTTTCGCGCCGCACCGGTTCTGAGCGTATAAAAGCCGCCGTCGCTGTCGAGTTTGCATTCAGTGACCGATCTGAGCTGACTTCGTTCACAGCTTTCTCTTTTCAAGCACAAAAGCAATAAGTAAAAAGTAACTTTAAAATGCGTCTGGGACAGACTATTCCAAACTTCAAGGCGGAGACCACCAAGGGACCCATAAACTTCCACGAATGGCAGGGCAACTCGTGAGTATATAATACATAATATATAATAATAAATAAATATATATAGATCATCATGTATATATCCGCCAATTAATATTTCAGCTGGGTGGTGCTCTTCTCCCATCCCGCCGATTTTACGCCCGTCTGCACCACAGAGCTGGGCCGGATTGCGGTGCATCAGCCGGAATTTGAGAAGCGCAACACCAAATGCCTGGCGCATTCTGTGGATGCTGTGGACTCGCACGTGGACTGGGTGAATGACATCAAATCGTACTGTCTGGATATTCCCGGTGAGTTTCCGTATCCGATCATTGCCGATCCCACGCGCGATCTGGCCGTCTCGCTGGGCATGCTCGACGAGGAGCAGAAGAAGGATCCCGAGGTGGCCAAGACTATCCGTGCACTGTTCATCATCAGTCCCGATCACAAGGTGCGCCTCTCCATGTTCTATCCCATGTCCACGGGCCGCAACGTTGAGTGAGTTTTTGGCATTCGATTCAACGACATTTGAATACCCTATCATTTGCTTATAGTGAGATCTTGCGCACCATCGACTCGCTGCAGCTGACGGATCGCTTGAAGGTGGTTGCCACGCCCGCCAACTGGACTGTGAGTATTGTTTTTGGCATAGAATCCTATTGGATTTTTGGAAACTGACTGTGCGTTTTTTTTTGTTGCTACTGTAGCCCGGAACCAAGGTCATGATCCTGCCGAGTGTCACCGATGAGGATGCCCACAAACTGTTCCCCAAGGGCTTCGATAAGGTATCGATGCCGTCGGGCGTTAATTATGTTCGCACCACGGAGAACTATTAACTACTGTTATTTTGACAATATTTTGGGCCAAAAACTATATAATAACTGTTATAAATATCCAAGGTTTTATTTTATATTTTTGTTGCATTCATAAATTAGAATATACTTTTTTATTATAATTTTAACTTGCCTTTATTGAGTCGGATTAACATATTGATTGACAGTCAAGTCGAAAAGTGCAATTTAAAATTGAATTCGACATTGAATTGCAATTGCATAGCTGATGAAGTTGACAGCAGTCGATGCCAGTGCTGCCAATTTAGCCGTTTTTTTTTGTAGTCAAATATTGTTTTGTTGCTAGTATTTGGAAAAATTATGATTTATATTGTTTGAGTTCTACAAATAGTAATTTTTTGGTTAGCAATTTATTGATCGGTAAATAACAGCTAATTTTGCACTAATTTTAAACTTGTTCTGCGTATGATATTTACGAATTGAAGGAGACCATTGTGCTACTACTGTGCTACTCTGGCACGCAAAAATTATAGCTACCTTCGCATCGCTACACCCAACACATTCCTGACACCGTTTCAAACCAAAACATAAACGAAAAGTTTATGTCTCTTTTCGTCGTGCGCACTGCTGCGTATGATCTGCACTGTTATTTTCCTTTTCATTCATTGCTTAACCCCGCTCTCCATGGAATGCATTCCTGCCAGTGTTTTAGACTAAAACAAAACTGTTGTTGTTTTTTTTTACTTCGCACGTCTTCATTACCGTGCGAGACAATTAATGCCGTTATTTATACGTTTATTTTAACATCGCTTCGTCGCTCTTCATAGAGTAATGGAACACAGAAAAAAGACCAACAAAACGTTGCATTTCTTTTTCAACTAATATTTATACATAAATTAATGTATGTATGTACATATGCTCTTAAATATTAGTCCCATATAGTTTTTTTTATAAACATACATATATAAATATTTAATTCTTGTATATTATATTTATTTTAATTGATATTTGTACTTGTATTACATGCCTTACTTATGTACATAGATAGATAAATGCATTAAACAATTTAATTATATTTTAACATTCACCTTACTTGCAATTCACTCTGCCTAATATTTTGGCAGGTAGTGTAAAGCTTTTGAGAAAGCTTGCCGCTTAAACTGTGTAATGTTTGGCGCGCAGCTGTTTCTGATAAGCACAACAACAACCGCAGTAGCAGCAGCAGCAAAAACAACAACTTTACCGTTTACGACAATTCTTCACCTACGCCGCTTGTCGTTGTTTTCGCTCCTGTCTCAGTTCAAATTTAGCCTGGCGCGCGTTCGGTTCGTTGCTCAGGAAAGGAAAATATAAATGAATGTTAGCGGTAAATAAATAAAAGTAAGGCACAAACAATTGAATACGCTTTTGTCGTGTCGTGTGTTTTTTCGGTATTTGCATTTGTCGAAACTTTTTTGTGTGTGTCCGTCGGTGTGACTTTTGCGCCCAAAACTGTTTGTTGTCCATTCTTTGACATACGTCGCGTGTGCTCCCCTTCTTCTACGTGAGTGAGCTCGAGTGTGAGTTCGTTAGTGTTCGTGTGTGGAAGTGAGCTGGCAATAACAAGAAAGTAAAGCACACGCAAAATGCCTGCACACACAGTGCCTGAGTGATCTGATCGTTTATTCGTGTCGTGTCGTGTCGTGTTGTGTGTTTGTTTTTGTTGTCCTGTATTTATCTCCATCTCATTTGCTATCAATGCCAAAAACTACTAAATTTAATGTTAAGCGTACCGTAAAAAAGTTTTGTGTCCGTGCAGCAAATGCAGTAGCAGCAGCAACAACAACAACACCAACAACAATCAGGCTAAAAGTTTAGCGTTGTCAAAAGTTTTGATGACTATGCGCATAAATATATGCCGGGAACATTTACATCTCTGGAAGCAAAGTGTTAAAGAGCCTTAAAAGGTAAAAGATTTCCTCCCACCCATTGGGCTTACTGAATAATGTATTCAATTACGGCACTCGAAAAAAATAAAATATATATGTATGCATATATACATATGTATGCATATATACATACAAGAGAATACGTTTTTGTTGCTGCCGACTTTTGTTTTCGATAGTCGGCCTTCCAAGCTGTCCTCTGGGAATCGAACTCACTTATTTGGCATGCAGATGATGGCGACAATATTTGATTGCTGTCTCCACTTGCCGTTAAAGGAAATTAAAGTTTATCGATTAACCGAAAGTTAGGGGCAATTTGAGAGCACTTCATAAACGTAATGAAATTCGGTGAACCCAACCAAAAACCCAATTAAAATTCGAGTGCCAGAAATGCAATATTTTTTCATTTCAAATTAATTAGGGTCCCTTAATTTAAACCATTTCATTATATTATTACCAAATAATAATATGACACTTATTTCAAATCTTTAATAAAAAAAATTAAATTAAATTTAATTAAACAACTTTTTCCTGCGAAAAACATTATAATATTATTTAAATTCAAAAAGCAAATATTAATTCCAGTAATTATTATTATTTTCATTATTTTATTTTTAATGACTGCCTGAAAGTATGCAAAGCAAAACTTCTTAATAACTTCCTGATAGAAACTCTTGCAAAGCGCCCAACAAATTTCTGCACTGAGAATAGTCATTAAATTTTTATTCAGCTTGTTCTAAGCTAGTCGAAAAGTTTGGCTTAAAAAGGGATATTTACGAGCTGACTTGACCACCGAGTGGAATTAGTTTCCTTTTTGTATGTTTGCAAAGTGATTTATTGTGTTTGAATAAAATGTAAGCCGGAGATAACTTTAATCTAAACAATGCTTTCAACACAGACGAGATGCTCACAAATTTGCGGATTTTGGCATTTGTTGCGCACAACTTGTGGAACCTTTCTCATATTTAATGTCTCAATTAAATTGACACACAAAAAGGTTAAACTATTTGACCTTTAGGCTGGCCAAAAATTACAAAATGCCGCAAACACACACTAACAGAGGGAAGTTGGGCAAACAAAAGCTAAATAAATAAATATTTAAATATAATTTAAAGCTTATCGGGATAATAATTTGGGCGACAGACACAAAAGTTGAAATTCAGCCGCCGGCGGCCGAATTAAAACAGAGTGAGACGGACAATGTGAGCGACAGTGATGGAGACAGAGCGATCTGTTGACTGTAAACGGCATTAGTCCAAAATATTAATTCATTTATTTTTAATATTATTCTTTTTGCTTATATTGTTGACGCTGAAAAGCCGCGTTTTTCCAACTGGCACTTTATGAAATGTTAATTTTAATTAAGAGCCGGAATGACGGTGGAAAAAAAAAACACAGTTAACAGACAGAGAGTCAGAGTCCCGAGGTAGAGATGAGAAGCTTAAAAAAGGCAACAATAATGAACGAACACACGAAAAAAAAAACAAAAAAACAACAACAATGCGAAACATCAACCGCTGAGGGAACAGCAGGTGAAAGAGATGAACAGCTCAAGAGCTAAGGGGATGATGATGTAACGGGGAGTGGAGAACGGGAGGATTTTCGCGGAAGTGTAGTGCGGTGGGCGCGAATTTGCTAGCCATTGTTGTTGTTGCTGTTGTTGTTGTTGCATAAAGCGGGTCAAGTCTTTCTTATAAAATATTCCAAGTGCTTAACAAGTCGCCAAAATAACAGCAGCCGCAACAACAACAACAACAACAGCAACAACGGCGTGGGCAGCTGCAGCAGCAACATGCGTGGCGCCACCGCGACTTTTGTGGTCCGCTGTGCGAGGTCTTTGGGAGGCCTTTGAATAATCTAACCAAACAACATTCTGCTCAAAGGCACACAAAGCAGCCTCAGCCGACGACTTCTTACGGGACATTGTCAGACAAAGAATAATAAAGCCCAGAGCCCTCTATGAAAGTAAAACAAAACAGGAAGTGTCACAGAAACTAAGCGAGGAATACTGAATACCCTTTCCTATATGCTTTAGGAGTTGCTTTAATATGATAAACTATTTGTATAATAAGTCAGGTGGTTTACACCTTTAATATTTCTGTTTTAAATAACAGTAACAGTAAATAACAGTAAAAATAGTAAAAAAAAATACTAATTTAAAAAATATAAACGATCGTTATAATGTCATGTGAAATTTTTGAACATTTTCAACTATTGCATTTGTTATCAACTATAGCTTTTAATATATAAATATTTTAACACAATTTAAAAAGTCGTTTAATTTGATAGAAACCTTTGTTGAATGCACAACCAAAGCGCTTTTTCCTTAGAAGTTGGGTTTCTTTGTTAGCAAATAAAATATCAATATATTTTTTAAAGTTAGATCAGTCCATAATATTAATGGAGTACTTGCTGCTATATTAGCTGGGGTACTTTTAATAGTATTTTATTGCTAGATATTTTTGCCTTAGATCCAAAAAATACTATATATACATTTTTTTTTTTTAAATTGATATAATACAATATTTGATTTGTACAATTCCTTTCTAAATGTGGAATCCCTATACAAACTGAATTTTATGAACTGATTCACACCGGTTTGTATAATGATAATACCCCATGTAAGTGCATAGCATTAGGGGATTAGCAGCAGTAGAGATAGTCGCAGGTTTCTCGTCTCGCTTATGCACACAATGAACTGTTGATGTTGATGAAGACGAAGAAGATGAGGACTGGGGCCAAAGGGATACGCGAAAGGCTTAAGAGACAACAACAGCAACACGAAACAAAAACTCAGCCAGGCAATTATTGTTGATGAATATGTACGAAATATGAACATCAGAGAAGTTCTTTTTTGTTGTTTTTCCGTTTCCTCCATTAACCAAGGTTAACACGCGAAACTTCTCTTAAGCACACAAAATTGGCCTGAATATAGAATGGATAGGTTTGTACAGAATTTTCGAAATGGCTGCGCCGCATGAAAAACAATAATAATTTGTTATCTGTCCGGGCTCAGACGAGTCCTGGCGGCAAGTCGAGTGTCCTTTTGGCCTGCAGTCTATAAATCAAAATATATTTGTGTGTTAAAACACATAATTAAGGCATTAGTTGGACGGCCAAATGATGGCCTAAATACATATACTCTCATATTTTTGTCTACAGCCTGTTCGCTATTTTTTTTTTTATTATGTCTCGCATCATAAATAATGATTAGAAAATGAATGCGTGTTGCGTCTATTAATGGCGGACCTCAGTTGTTCGACAATTAGCGAAATTTAATGAAAATTGGTTGCCAAATGTTGCGTTCATTAAATGAATTTTGGCAAATTGGAGTCCTGAAAAGGTATTTAATAAATGGATGAAAGTTATGACAATGTGTGCTAATGCGAATTTAGAAGTCAACAACTAGTTGATGCCTTCAAAGTTTAGAATAGCAGCAATTATTTACTTTAGTTACTATAAACTTTTATTTGAAATAACTTTGTTTTATTTCGGTATGGTTGAAATTACTTTTTTAGGATTCAGTACGAAATATGTATTTTTGTTGTATTTTTTACAGTTCGTTATAATCAAAAGTTGCCAAAACTTATTTTGAAATTAGTTAAGCGGTTAGAAATTTGTGTACTTTGTATCTATCAAATGTTAGAAAGTGGTTTCAAATTGTTTCTATAAAGCCACAGAAAAATTTTAAAGTTTATAAATGGTTTTGGGAGTAAATTATTTTTGACGAAATCCGAAACTGAGAAAGGAATCCAAATTAGTGTAGAAAGTTTCAATTGATAATTAAAAATAATATTAATTTTTATAGAAAATTTGTTAACATAAAAACAGACAAAATTCTAAAACAATTTTTCGTATGCAAGTTTTGTTAGCATATTAATTTGACCCAAATTATTTTGACCCAAATTATTTATCAGAACATACCTTTTTGTTGCTAATAAATCACCTAAAAAATTGTGCCTGTGTGTGGGCGATATGAAATTGATAAATTAAAATATTTTCGGGTTGAAGGCGTCGCCGATTAATTTTCGCTTGTGCGCGCACAGAGAGCCGAAAAGCACGGATTATGCCAAAGATCTGGCTGAGAATTTTTGCCACGCGTCAAACTATAAATATAATTGCAAAACTAATTTGAAAGTGGCTGCCAGAGCCGTCTGCTGGCTCCGCTGGCTAATTACAAAACGAGGCGTAATTTTCAAAGAGTGTCGTTGATTGGGAGCGAGGAACGGAGGGAGCGAGGGGGGCACAGCCGCAACAGGCGTATAGCTTAGAGCAAATTTGCTGTAACTAATTAAAAACGCTTTAAGCCCAAATATTTTATGGCCAAATGCAATAACGGGAAACACGCAAATTTTTGGAACTCAAAGGCGCCAATCTAATTAATGTGCCGTACAAAACGCAAACCGACCAAAATTTATTTTCGTGAGGATCAGGACGCGCACCTGGCCAGGACACTAGATGCTGCCTGTGTGTGTGTGTGTGTGTGTGTGTGTGTGTGTGTGTGTGTGTGTGTGTGTGTGTGTTGTAATTGCTTAAATTTTTCACAACAAGTGGTCAGATTGGGGGGTGGAGGGTAAAAGCAAACACGTTTTCAAGTGGCAGCGCAATTTGTTTGGCTCGGCCTCTCAGCAACGCTTTGAGAGATGATTTGATTACGCAGACAGCAAATAATCAAAGGGGGCGGGGCGTGGGGCGCGAGTATCATTGAAGTGGACTCCTCTTTGTCAGAATCCCTACGGCTGTCGGTTCGCCCATTCATATGAGAGTTTGTTTTGTCTGTTCTATTGTTTAGTTTTTTTTTGTCTCTGTCTCTTCATTGGAATAAAAAAAAACCTGATTTGACGTTGATTTGTTTGCCATAAACTGTTTGTTGCCCTCTATTGTCACGATTCGTTATAAAAATAACCGAATTTATTGTTTTGGGTTATTTCTCAGAGACATTCGCGTGATTCTCGCTCGTTAGCGTGCCGGGCATATATTATTGCGAATTTCCGCAGGTAATTCGAATATCCTGTACGAAAATTCGCGAATGCCCAAATAATCGCAAAGGTAATTAATTTGTATATTTAAATTACTTTGTGTATCCAGCCCATTAAACGCTTTTGGTAAAGAGCTTAATAAAGTTGCACAAAAAGCGTGCAACAGGCGAACCATTAAGTATAACAGGACTCAAGCATTTTAGTCGCGTGCCTTCCAAACGGTAATTTGAGAAGCTTTTAGTTTCGAGGCAGGAAAAAAGTTTAAATAATAATTTACTAAGTTGGGTTTGACTTTCAGTAAAGTTTCTGAAATTTGGAAATTTTTAAAACAAGCTTTTTGTGTGGAACTTAATTTTATTATTTAGTCTCTTTGACTTATTTACTAAAATATTTTAATACTTTTAATATTTTTTGTTGCCACTATTCTAATTCGCCTTTCTATGCGATTTTCACTCACATAATATACAAATATATTAAATGGGAATTGGTTCTGTATAGCTTTTAAAAAAATATATAAAATAAATGTAAATTATAGGTCGGAAACTAAAGAAAACTACCTGGACGAATATAACTTAAATATTAATCTTATTCAATGAACTTTTCCTATTGCTTTCTTTGTAGGTTCCACGAATAACTGTTAAAACCAAACTGCTCTTGCCAACAATGTGATATGCCAATATAGAATAATAAAGTGCAATTGAAGTTGAATTGCATATAGTTAATTTCGGGCAGCGAAGGGCAGCAAGGGGCAGGTACACGCAGGCGCCAAGGTGTAAGCCTGGTGCAAGACATTCGCCAATCTGTGGACGCGCCTACGTTCGCCACGGCCCAATCGGGCCAGTGGCGGCGGCTACCTGCTGACGGGCACCAGTGCGGCGCGCGAGGATGAGCTGCTGGGCGTGACGGGGGGGCGCGGCAGGAATCGGCTTGGCGTAGTGCCCGATGATTGGAGGCAGAATGAATTTGCCGCATCAGCTGCACCAGCTGGCAACGAGTGTTTAATTAATGTAACGGACTTTAGTGATTTTCAAGCCGCGGCGGTGACAGAAACAGCAACTGAAATTGAGCGGGGCGAGGAGCCAGTCACTGAATTGCGGGTGCCAACCATAACGACCACGAACATCAACAACAACATAAGTACCAACAACAACTCGAGCAACAACAACAACAACATGTCACGCATTTTGCAGCCTCGTTATCGCTTTCGGGATCTGCTGCTGGGCGATTTCTCCTTCAACGATGATGGCGAAAGGTAAGTGAATTCTCCAATGCTCAACGTTCGTACACTAATTGAGTCAAGTTTGGTATTTCACATTTTTTTTTTTGGCACACAGCCAGCTGTGACCACTTAGACTGAGACCCGCAAGTACATAACTCACCCCAAGCGAATATCATAATTACATATATTGCGCATACGCCTAGTCGTCAGTTGACATCAGCAGCTGCTGCTGCTGCAAGTTTCGCATTTTTTTTGTCCTTGTAGCGGGGTTTTGTCACTTTGACCTGCAATGTGTGACGCATTCATATTTCTATATATATATCTATTTTTTGTTGATTTCTTTTTTTCGGTAGCTGACAGCACACATAATTTATCGAATTTTTCCAACGATTGAGCCTCTTATTATGTCGTTACTTTATGACAGCTAATTCAAGATTTTAAGAATAACTTGACAAGTTACACCTGGTTCAAGAACACCTGTTTTTGGAATAGAATAGGATTGGATATTCTATATATATCATACTAGATATTTAATTAGCAAAATTAGGCCGAAATTGATCAACTTTAACATAGCTTAATTTTTAATATTTTATTTATTATTAACAAGAATTCAATTACGTGAATATGGCTACTTCAGCTACTTATTTATGGGTTGGTATTTCTATAAAAATGTCGTTTCCCACCTCGTCAAAAAAATCAACAACATCGCGATCCGTAGACAAAAACCAATTACTATATGTTACCTATCTAATCTTAATAAAGTAAGTATGCACTCAGTTTATTCGTTACAATAACAACTATCGATTTAATGTCAAATCAACTCTTTTCCAAATTACAGTTAGATTTAGTAAAGTGTTTTCTAAGTAAAGTGCTAAAATTACATAAAAAAAAGTTTGGTAAAATTTTAAGGAACTTTCCAAAACTATTTAGATTCGTTTCTTATCAGTTTCGCAGCAGTTCCTTTTTGCCTGCAAGGGTATTCAATATTTGGCATTTTTTTGCTTTTTATTTAATTGCAATTAAATGCGAGCTAAAAATAATGTTAATTGCATTCGCTAACTGCACAAACAGTCCGGGCAGCGCCTTCGTATTTATATACATTATTTATGACACTCGCCGGCAAATCGATGTATTGATTTTTACTTGACATGTATACAGGGGGGCAAACCCAAGAGAGGGAGAGTCCAAAGACAGCCCCCCTTCCCTCTAAGGCATACGTTGTGTGTGGGCGTGGTTTTTTTTTGTACTGGCGCGCCTTGGCCCGATAATCGCGCACTTTTGTCTTCAATTATTTATCAGCTGCAAATGGTAAAATGTCCTGGCCGACATGGTTTTCGAACGCGTTACCCTTAGCGATGACCCTAACGAAATTAAGGTTTGACTGACCGAACAGTTGAAATGCAGTAATTGAATGGCATCATCATAGATTTGCATGAGTGCGTCTCTGACAGCCGATTGACTGAATTTTTACTGCTTCAATTGTTAAACAACTCATGCAGATATTTGGATTAAAAAAAATTCAAAATTAACTTTGCATTGGTGCATTGGAGCTTGAAGTAAAAAAGAAAAATAAAATGTGTTGGTAAATGCAATACAGTTAACTTAAACTGATTTGGCAAGGAGGAGATTATATATATTAAAATTAAAAAAATATATTCATCATTTTAATTTAAAAATTTATTTGCAGATTTTAATGAATTTACTGCAAATAAAAATATAAAATAATTTCAAAATCAGTTTCGCTTTGACAAAGTTTAAAATTGATCCATGTTTATATGGAATTTTTAATGTCACTTTTTTGTAAAATGTTCACATTAATTTTGACCAAAAACTAGCATTTACAAATTGAATCAGCCAATGTCATTGCATCAATATGAGTCTGATTTTGCTAGCGACTATTTATTGCGAACTGCAAACAGTACCAAAAAGCACTTTTGTTTGTACTTCATCCCGTTTACATTCGTTCTGGTGACAGGCGAACCAATTTCAATGCATAAAACAAATCGATACTCACAGATTTTTATTTGAATTCTATTTCAAAGTGCAATCGATGTCAAAGTGAAAAAAAAATGATTAGAAGTGCTATGCAAAAATCCGCAAAAAAAAAAAATTAATTTTCACATCGCTTTTATTTGCATATATGCATTAGTTTTATTGTTTGCTGGGAAAAGCGGATTCAATGAAATTTTACACGGTTATTTGAAGCGAATGAGAAAAAGATAACTGTTAAATTTCATAATTGTTTTTTGACTTTGTTTTCAATTTCGTATTTTCTAATATTAAATAATCTATTTAAATTTTTAATATTTTTTTCTGGTATTGTTATTATTTTTACTATCTGGCAACACTGCAAAGTAAATTAGCTAACTTATTAGCTTGTTTAGTATATAATATAGAAATAACATTAACTAATGATATATTGAAACATCGAACGCAGACAATTGCAATTTAATGGCCAAACAATCTAATGCATATGAAGTGATTAACTCAAGCGTCATTTTGTCATTTATCTACCGGCCAACGCGATGAGCACAACGAAAATATATTTATTGTTGTTTTTGGGCCATTGGCTATCGCCACAAGCTTCATCCAGAAACGAGGTATTTACATCAAATATATATGGTTTCCTGTTTTATTTCCAAACATCACTTTCTTTTAAAGATATCCTTTAAGAATGGTCTGAAATTGGGCATAGAATCAGTTGTATTGAATTGTGACGATCATTTTGTCAACGATTGTAAACTTGTGGCTGGTCAATCGCAAATGTACAGCTTTAATGTCACCCAACTGGTGGACAGTTTTCTGCTTGAGATCAACGTAAAACTGCAAAGGACAGAGCGTATATTATTTCAGTTGGAATATAAGAACGCGTGTCGCTTTTTAAGCAATCCGCATATAAACAAGGTCTTTTCGCGTATTTACAATGAAATCGTGGTTAACAATTCCTACTTTAAGTGTCCAATGAAACCGGGCGTCTTTTACCTTAATTATAAATTCAGTTCTGATGTCATGTCCTTTCCACATCCTGTGGGCAAGTATCGCCTTAACGTACGCGTTAATCCGGCAAAAAACAAGTCACCATTCGCTATAGAAATTATTGCTATTTATAGCATTTCTAAAAAATAAAATTAACTAACAAATTTTTGAATTTGTTATATTCACTATTATATATTTCTCCCATGATTACTTATTTTGAAAAATTATTTTCACGATATTTCACAGTTAAATAAAAATTTAATGCTTAACAGTATTCCAATTTCACTTCAATGTGATATTCAATATTAAGATTGTATGATTTCAATGTTTGATTATGCTTTCTAAGTTTATGCTTGATTAGTTTTGTGAAAATTTTCCATGGAATTGTTTTGCTTAAAAACATTACTTACGCAATGTGCTTGCCAGCTTCGTAATAGCCAGTTGCCGACAATTATATAGCCATTAATTATGATACAAATTAAGTTATTTGTTTACGCATGTGTGCGTATTTTATGGGTAAATATGTTTTAATAGCTTTAAAAATATACCAATTAAATGAAAAATGAATAAGTACTAAATGGGCAATCAACATGAACAGTTCGAAGAGTGTGCGTTATTTGTTCCTGTATCTGCATCTGTGGCCCCTAATGGGTTTGGCCAAGGAAGAGGTAATACCAAGAGTTGTGCTCAAGTTAGAAAACTTCATCGTTCTTTTGTGACAGGTTGTTCAACGTGGCAAAGTGGTTATGACCATAAAATCGCTGGAGACCAGTTGTGATCACGATTTTGTGGAATACTTTGAACAAGTGCCCGGTTCGGAGAAACTCTATCGTTTTCGGGTGCTAAAGCTGGCAACCGACTTCCAAATATCGATCACTGTGCGCGTGCTGAAAACAAAGCGTTTTATGTACAAAATCAGCAAATTGCCCGGCTGTCAATTTTTGAAGAGTCCGATGACCAACAAGGTGTTTAACAATTTCTATCGCCAGCTGGTGGTGAATCACAGCTACTTCAGTTGCCCGATCCGACCGGGTGTATATTATCTGAAGAATTTGGCGTCGAGCAATCTAGTGCCCCCCTTTCATCCCGCCGGACACTATCTGCTGACAATGCGTGTGAGCATGTCGCAGAGTCGGCTGCCGTTTGTCATGCAGATGCTGTGGAATTATAGTGTCGAGCAAACGAAATAAAGGCATGTGCTAAATTGTTTAACCTGTTTAAATATTGCAAATATTAGTTGCGCATACGCCGTGTTGGGCCCGTGGGAAACATAAGGTAACGCTCGCTGCGTATGTGCCGGCCATAAAGTGCTCGTGTGTGCGTGTCGCGGCGTGGCACAAAATCATATTTTGTTGCCAATGGCCGCCCTTTGCATTTAATGTGGCGTAAATATTTTAATTTTTTATAAGCCTCTTCCCGCATTGCTCCGCTGACTGCGACGTGCGTAAGTGGCCGTGGCAGTTGCCATTCTAATGCCACGTCGCGACTTGGCCTCAACAACTTGAGCAGCTGCCTTTGGACCACGCCTCGCCTTGCCTCGTCTCACTTCCGCCTCAATCCAAAAGCTCATTTGGCATTTGCCATGCGGCCCACTGGCCTTATAGCCCACAAATGCCGGCACGTCCTTTGAGCCCTGATGCTGATACCTTGACAAAAATTGATACCATTTGGTTGCTAATGAAGCTTGCAGGCAAATTGCGTATATTATATATTTATAATAATAATAGCGTTTATCACGACATAAAGATATTGGGTTTGGGTAATTGCTTTTTTTCTTATAAAAATTTTTGGCATTAGCAAGTAATCCTCAACACAAGCATATTAAGTTATAGATATAAGTAGTTTTTAATTTATAGATAAAAATTATAGCTTTTGTTTGCAAATTAAGTAGGAAAATTATTCTATTTTTTTTCTCTGCATACACATATGTAGAAAAATATTCATTGGGCTATTATTTCAACAATATTTTGTTAATTTTATTATGCATTTTTTTGAATCTATTTAAATTCTAATTTTTTATTTTTAAATTTATATTTTATAGTTTCATTGACTTTTTTTTAGTAAATGAGAAAGTCGATTGATTAGATAATTATTATTTTTATTATATTTGCATATATTCTCTATTATTCGATAGAAAATCATTTCGAAATATATATATTTCCATCTTCTAGATTACTTCTTTATTAGTAAATTGGTCTTTGTCTTTGCATTTCTATTTATTTCTCTAGAGAAATTTATAATTTTTAAACCATTTTTTTCCCATATTTCTTTTGCATTTTTTTATCTAAAAATTTAAAAATTATCTGTTCAAATTTTTTCTCTCAAAATTTTTCCAAATATTAAGAGTATACACACTTCGTTGAACAGTCTTGAAGCAATTTAAATGCTTGTTGTTTGTGGGCTTAAAGGCTTTGTGGCACCTTTTGTAGGTACCCTTTTTGGGGTTTGCCAGCCACGTTTTGTTTTCGGTCATGTAGAAAACGAAAAAAATTATATTTAATTTATATACTCGAAATGTGCCGTTTTGTGTCGTCGATGTTGACGACAGCGCGTGAAGATTTATGCTTACCGAAAATGCTAAATTTTATGGCCATAAGCATAACGTAAACTGTACAAAGACCCGGGGGCAGCAATTTAATTGCCCGTCCAAATGACTGAAGGGTATTTCCGAGTTTTTAACGAGTTGAATCTGTTAATTTATATGCAGCTGTCAGCTGTGTTATAAAATTCTCGTATTAAATCCGGCGACAAGTATACTGGGCCATATCGTCTAATTAATAGGCTGAGCTAAAACCCTTTTTTCTTCGATAAAGGTCAGAGTTCAAAGTGGCCAAATTGCTGCCTTAACAAAAATTGTTTCTACTTGGGCTTCATTAGCAGCCCAAATTGTTGCACAACACATTTTTCATGGCCAAGTGCGCACTTGAAATGATTTGGAAAATATGTTTACATCCTTGGAAAATTGCTGCACAGCGCAAAAGATAAGTGAAAATTCTCAATTAAGCTATGGTCATCGAGAAAAAAAAACAGAAACATGTTTTCTTTTTATATATAGAGATCAACAGAAGCAGAAAACACACAGAAACAAAAAGGGTTCCCTGCAGCAGCAGACTCTGCTAAATTTAGCGAAAAGTTTCCTCATTATATCTAAGTAAGGGCTATATAAATATATATACGTATATAACCCAGCGAGACAAAGGCTCCAAAAATCGCAGCCAAGGTAAATTGTAGAAGAGAGCCAAAGCTCAAACTGAAACAGAAGATGCTTCGGCTAAGTAATGGCAAATTACTTGTTTTTCGCACGTTTAACACAATTTTGTGTAAACAAGCGCGTGGCAGGCAAAACAAAAAAAAAAAGGGGGAAAAGGCAAAAACAACAACAGGGAACCAAAACAAGAAAGCTGTTTAATCTGCGGGGTGGCGAAGCTAAAATGCCCTTTATGAAATAAAATTAGAAAAATGTGATTTACATAATATTTTCATTCATTAAAATAGTTAATTAAGAAATAAATTTATTTATTTATATTAATAATTTATAATGATAATCATTTTTTAAATTTTGGTAAAAGTTTTATACTTAAGATATTTGAAACGTATTAAAAAAAAGCAGGAACAAGAATTCATACGAAATGAAATGGAAAATGTCTGCTCCAATATACTACAAATTTTTGCACAAAATAAAAATACCTTGAGTAAGGGTACCTTAAGCGAACCAACAAAAACAACGGGTAAAAGATATTCCACTTGACTGCAGCAATGTGGTTGCCCGACTTGTCTTTAACGGTTTCTGCCTGTGGGTCCGCGCGTTAGCCATTAGCGTGTATTACACGCCTTTAAGTTTGGCTATTGAAAATAAGCCAAAACTAAAACAGTTGCCACTACTTAGGGGGCGTGCACAAACTTGGCTCATATAAAGTATGAATTTAACTTCGAAGATGCAAACCGAAAACGTGCAACTTCTGACAGCTACTTTGTTGTTGCTGTTGCGGGTTGTTCATGTCTCAACTCGGTCTGACAAGTATGTACGGAACTATACAAATATGTGCTTTATATTATATAAGCCAGACATTTGCAGTTAATTCCACAAATCCACAGAGCACTCGTGTAATCATAAAAGTTTAACCACATCTGGGCACCGTCAATCATTTGCATAACTCCCGCATAATTCCCCCCTCTGTGCAAATCCCCAGTCAACGTACTCCTCGTTTCTACTGTCTGTTCATAATGAATGCATTATATGAACTCACTTGCAGAATGTGCACACGGTGGGGGGTTATTTTTTTTTGTTTTTTGTTTTTGGTTACCTTTGCTTAAAGTGTTTCTGTTTTATAACAAAACTGTGAAACACATTAGGCAAGAAAAAGTTGATGTTTTTTCAAGATTTAATTTATACATTATAAATGTTGCGAAAAATTCACTATAATTTAAGCTAACTATAAGAATGAATAAATTAAAACTACAATAAGCAAATAATAAAAAGCCAAAAAATGCCGATTCATTTTTAATGAATCATTTTAATTTCCGCTAGTTTTCATAGTATATGCAGGACAGTATATTCCTATGTAGTAGGAGAGTATTAAGTCTGCACATTCACCGTTGTTTTTATAGTTGCACACACTCTTGGGGCAGCAATAATTAAGTTCGTCTCATGTTGAGGCAACGTGAAATACAAATTTGAAGTGTGTACATACCAGGACTTTTGCTCTTTGAGGCAATAGATTGAAGTGGGATGCGGAAATGGAGATGAGCACTGAAAGTTTGCTCACACCTTTATCTCTTTTTTGTTCTCTCGCACTCATGTTAAGGACTGCGATTTGCATAGCTAAGGTAACCTGTGTTGGTGTGTGTGTGTGTGTGCGTGTACGCGAAGAATTTTTTTCTTTTTCCATTATACATGCATTAAATGCTATTTTTAGATGTAAACACTGTTTTGCAATTCAGCAATTTTGCAAGGTCTCCACTGTGTGCCCTGCCTGGATTATCGATCTTCTTTTTTTTTTGTTGCTTCAAATGCGATATGTCAATAATATGTCATTTGTTAATAATATTTGCAGCAGCGCGCATTGCAAATTGTTTGTTGCTGCAGTTCTTATAATTATTATGACAGTTTCAACAATTTTGAAAGTGGACACACTTAAACTAAATTTTAACAAAACTTTACATAATGATTATTTCTCATTAGAAACTTGATAATAGTGATATTTAACAAATTATGCTACTTTTATTAAAACCAGAATTTCTAAGGATTGTTGAACTATTAAAATTAAAATGTTGCCAAGTGTAGCAAATAACATATTTTTAAAATTAAACACGTGAAAACACTGTAACAATTAAATTAATTATTAAATAAATTAGGCGCCTGAACACGTTCCTATTAAAAAGGGGGTAAAATGTTCAAATTTAATCGCGATATTTTTTCTTTGAAAACTTAACAGAGGCCAAAATTATCTCTTAACTTTGCCAGTTCTACTGTTAATACTTAACATTAACATTAACACATTAACATGTAACATGAATCGAGCATCGCGAGTATCTCTAAAATACAAAATTGCTGTAACAAAATTTGGCAAATTAGTTAATTTGTTGCGGCTTATATGTTAATTAAGTACAAGTGTAAAAATATAACGGAAATGTTATGCAAACACTCAAATATTGTAAATTTATGGTAGCAATAAGGTGAGAGCGTGCTTTCCTGTAACCATTTGCCCGAGACACTGGCGCTTGTCATAAAATGTAGATTATTTCGGTGTGTGTGTATAATGAAATTTCTATTTGTGGACCACAGCGCTTTAATAGCTCGCATAAAATTTGCATAAATCGTGGCCATCAAGTGTTCTGGCGGCGTTTATTGCATGCACAATTCAGGAGCCGGCACAGTCAGTGCAATAAGTCTGTCAGCCGAAAAAGTGAGCGATTTGCTCAGCCAGCGAAGGCAGCCTGTAAGTCAGCTTGTCCGTCCGTCCGTCAGTCAGTCAGTCAGTCAGTGAGGCAGGCAGCCGCAGTATCCTTCAGTTCCACTTGGCTTGGCCTGATTCGGTTTGATTTGGTTTGATTTCGAATTCAAAAGGATATCCGCTTCGCTGGGCGGCCGTGTGGCAAGCAACCCAAAAAAAGTAAAAAGAAGAGAGACAAATATCTGAACTGCAACGCTGACTCCGACGCTCAGTAGGCGTATCTGTAACTGTAAACTTCCCACGTAATTGATAAATTTGCAAAGGCTCGAGCCTCGTTCATGCGTGTCGCGATAATTAAATATTCGAATCATTATTCTCAGGTTCTCCCACAGAAAATTGAAAATGTTGTTTGGCTAATTTGCGCGACGTTTATTTATTTATTATCTCGGTCTTTTTACTTGTGCTACTCACAATGAAAATTTGTCAAGATTCTGAAAGGCAATACAATAAACTGGCAAAAGCAAAGCTATTAAATGCGTCATTGGGCACAAGCACGCCGAAAAATTCAATCGAGAAAGCAAAACATACTTTAATACTGTATTTTGATTTTTCCTTTTCTTCGCCCGTTCTTTGATAAACTCATGTTTCATGCTACGTTTGGCGCTTACCAAAAAGTTGTCAGCTCGCTAAGGTGCCACATACGCACACACTACACACACTCAAACACACACACACACACACACACACACACGCGTTAAATAAACACACAGCTACACACTGAATACCTTTATCTTTTTGTAGCTGCTGCACTATGGCTAAATGCTTGCTTTTTGTGGGGAAATTTATTATTATTATAATTATTAATATTGTTAAAAACTAAGGAACTTTTGAAAATGTTAGATTGTATAAAAAATTATTAAACAAATTTGAAAAGAAAGAATGTACATAAATATAAAAAATATTCTCAAAATTTCAGCCTTGTTTTTAGCCTTTTTTTTATTAAAGCTAATCTTAACAAAAATTTTGAATCTATATCTTTATATATTTAGTGCAGCGTGCTTAACATATTTGTGTGTTTTTATTGAAAAGTGACAAATTGGCAACGTTAAAAAATATGCCATAAAGCGGTTAAGCACGCTCCATAGTGCGGCGAAAGCCTCGGAACTTTGCTCATAATAGAATTTTCAAGTATTTGTTGGTTTTGTTGTTGCCCATACTCTCTTTTATCGGCAGCCACAAATTGCCTTTTTCGCACGTTGATTGATTTTTGAACTTTTTTTTACACTTTTTATTTTTATTTATTTTTATTTTTTTTTTATATATAATTTTTTTACTGGACCCGAACACACGAGCGTGCACACCCACAAAAACTTGTAATCAATGCCAAGAACAAAAAAATGTCTTATAAAATCGCTGCGGCTACAAATTCCAATAGTTTCAAGCACATAATTATTTATTTATGACTATATTTTCTTTTTTGGATTTGATGAGAGGCCGGCAAAGCATTGTTAAATGTAATTTGTGTTGCGAAAAATGTGATAGGTCAACGGAAATGTACACCTTGTTGCCAGCTGCCATTCGTACCAGGTACAATTGGGTATAAATAGTCCGATGACGTAGCGCAGGACATAAAAATAGATGCCAGGCATAAAGCACGAGCCGTAGCAGGCATGGAATTGCGATAACTCATAAGTTCCATTTGTGTATTTTGTTATCATCCCATTGCGTTAATTTAATACGACACTTGGGATTCAGAGTGTTGTCGGCATTGTGAAAAGGGTTTTCCGTACGTATTGGTAAAATATTAGCTCATTAATAACCCGACTCCACAATTGAATAATGAAATGTAATGTGTTTGTCCTTCTAGCACAGTCTGTCCAAGGTTTATGGGGCGACAGTGTATTTGTTTATTATAAAAGAATGATTCTATCATTCCCAATGTTTACAGATATAACATTAGACTGAATGTGGTGTCGTTTAAGCTGAAGAGTAACTAGTAACTAACTATTAGTGCAAGAATAAAAAGTAAAGTATTGGCGATAGTTATCAAAGACCCCATCTCTATTTAAATGCACCATCATTTTTTAATGTGGTCTATAAATGGTGATGGCGTTTTTAAAAGCATTCTTTTTTAATGACAGTCATATTTTCTTGGCATTTCATTCACAACGTTATAAAGTCCATTTATGTATTCAACAGTGGCGGTTCTAAAATTGGATATTCTTTTGTTGCCAAGGCTTTTAGCATTGTTTTTGTTTTTGTTAACCTAATTATAGTATTAGATTGTACGACATATTTATGTACTACATTTTTAAAGATATTTTATAGAATATCTAAATTTAAATCATAAAAAAATTACAAAAGTATATACATAAAATTAAATAAATTATACAGTTTCTTTTTCTTATACAGATCTTTGTATTTAAGTATTATTTAATTTAATTACACTTTCAGCTGTTCGTAGAGTTACCAGCAGCACTGTAACTCGTTGAAATTTGCATACTCTAAGACAATTCGTGATTAACTGGTCTTTGGCCAAATTTCATTGACAAAAATGTGTAACGCCCCGGCCCAGTTAATGGCCAGCACAATTGGGCTTAGCATAATTAGCTCGCTTTGTTTTGGCCCTTTGTCTTTGGCTAACCTCGTGGTTTTGTTAATAGCTGCGGCTAGTAATTAAAACTAAATTAAGCATTCCGCTAAAAGCTACTAGACACAACCGACGTCTTTGAATTGCAACTTGATTGCTCAATAATGAGTGTAAATACAAAAACAAAAAAAATGAAAGAAAAGGAAAAGAAAGGCGTGAAAGCAGCGCAAACACTTGGAATAGCACACACTTTGTCAAGGGTGGCAAAGGAATAAAAGCAGCTTGGACCAATATTGATAGAGCTCTGTAAAAGCAAATGAAGCAATTGAGAGTGTGGAAAATTCTAGCGGAAAGTGCTACAACTTTAATAATACCCTGTAGTGAAGTGTGGGTAAAGCTAAAGCGTATAATTCCAACCCAGATATTGAATTATGAGAAACCTTAAAACATACTTTATATATAGATAAAAATTATAATATCTATATATGTTTAGATGAATAACTTGACTATAATTGTCTATACTTTTATTCTATTCAGATATTATATTTTAAGTCTAATTTATTTAACCAATTTATTTATCTTTGAAGTATTTTGAATGGAGTTTTTGAGCTTTGGTTCTGAAGATTATATAAAATATATATAGATCATAAGGAATATAACATGTTCTAACCCTCCGGAATAGACATTTTTAGGGTTAAAATTTGATGTTTGTTTGTAATAAAGCCAAATTATTTCCGACTGAAACTTGTTCAGTTGTTCAGTTCAAGCCAATAGCCTTGAAGATAATTTATAGTTAGCGTCCTTTTTGATGATGAAGCAGAACTGAAACATTTATAATGTTGTCGATGAATAGTCGAATCGAGTCGAATTCCGTGTATTTGGCATTTACCATGCCAACAACACACGCACAAAGAGTGTAGCAATTTTGTTAAGAACTTGTGCGGCATTTATTGCACAACTTTGTGTGTTTCTGCTTTTATATATTTTTATTTGTCGATCGATAGAACAGGTTCGAGCGTGGCGGCCAACGCGTTGAATGGGTTTTCATTAGGCACTGGCCCCGTTCGCCATTTACGTGGCTGTCAAGTTGACCTCTTGACTGGCGCTATTGTATTGCCTGTTTTGGCCCCCAATGCAATTTCCTAATGGAAAACAGTTTTAAATTTCCACAATCAAATGCATTGTGAGCTGCCGTTGAAGACAAGTTGTGGTAATGGACCCGAACAATACGGTTCCTTTCGCCCCCGCCACTCGCCGCTCGGTGCTATGTCCCACTTTCGGCCAGAATAGAGCGGCAGTGCTTGACCCGGCTCACGACAGATTGCAGTGGCTGGTCCCAGCGCTGACATTTGAGCGGCAACCCGAGGGTATGCCAAAGGCTCCACTGAGTCATACATCAATTACTGTCCCGGCAAATGGCGTTCAATTAGCTCACGTTGGTATATCAAGAATCTGGCACTGTCTCTGGTTTATTTAAAGTTTAACAAGGCCCGCAGCAGCCTGCACGTACTTCGTCCTTTGCCAACGTCCTTTCCTGCCGTCACGTATTCCTTTTGCATAATTAAACATGAGCAAATTTATTTATTTTCTGCTTTAGCTTTCTGGACAGATTTATTTCTGCCTAAAATACCAACGTTTTAGCATAGGCGCAATTAATTGGTTTAATATTAAATTTCCCCTCATGCTACGTGCATTGCGTATACGCCAAGTGTACGGGGACATATCCCAACTAAATTCAATGTGTCAATCATATTACAAACAAACCCCAAGCGTTACTCTAAAAAAAAAAAACAAAATAAAAAAGCAAAGTAAAGTAAAGAAAAATAAAATATAAATATTGACGTTTATAAAGTGTGCCGCCTGACGCCCAACAATTGTCGCAGGAGGAGGGAAAAAAATGGAAAACAGCGTGAAAATTCATCAAATAGAATATCATAAATTCGGCTCAAGTCAAATATTATATTTATGTGCGAACGCTGTTGCCTAACTTATATTTATGTAATTTAGTTTTTTTTATGAATTTGAATTTTGTAACATTTCTTACAAACGGCAGCGCAAGGACGCAGCTGTTGGCCACGTTCACGCCATTGACAGCCTAGGGGAAATAATGAAAAAAAAAAAACTGAATTCATAAGCCGCCAAAAAATATGGCGACTGGGTAATGCACTTACCAAGTTAAGAGGGTAAAATTAACTAAATAAGATTTTAAATTATTATACACAAATTTAGTATGAAACAAAATGAAAACCTATTAAAAATGTTCTTTTTTTTGTATTATAAATTACAAAATCTTTTTGAAGCATGTTAATGCAAAACGGTATTTTTAAATGATTTATAAGTTTAAAAAATTAATGCTAACACTGCCTTTTGATAGTATTTGGCCTTGTTGACCGCATTTTATTATATAAAATAAAACTCAAAAGGAAATTCGCTTAAAATATATATAATATATGGTATATTCAATACAAATATTAAAAAAAAAAGTTGTATCGGCATGAAATCAAATTGAAATCAAGTAAAAAGGAAAACCCGTTTTTCTTTAAAAATATTGTTTACTATTCGCTGTGGTCTTTTCACGTTTACCATTTACTATTACGAGCACCCGCAGTAGAGCAATGTTTTTAATAAATGAAAGGCAAACTGGCAGAGCTTGTCTAAGATAGTAAATGTATGCGGGTCTGCGTTGGCATAACTTAATATCAATCCTCTTTGAGTGCGGCGGATGTGCTTTCTTTTTTTTTATTTTGTTTATGTACATGAATATACGTTGCACGTTCTGCAAGCGAAACCTTAGCTGAAACTGGGACCGAACGTACGATATTGTGTTACGGAAAATTCTGAAAAAATACAGAGTGAAAATGCAAGCTGACATCTTTTGCACTTTATTTATCAATTTGCATGTGTTTATTTCAATGGGGTAACTGAAATTCAATATTGTATCTATGCTGAAATAAGAACCGACCAATTTAATTCATAAAACGTTGTGTAATAACTGTCAAAACTTTTGAATTTGGGTCAACCCAGGTTGTCTAATATCGTATGTCAAAAAGTTTGGCTTTAGTCTCTAAGCACTTTGGCAACAGTTTGAACTTTTAAATAAGTTTTTTTTTATTTATATTTATATGCGGTCAAATTGAGCACGCGCCACCTTTTATTTTTAAAGTAATGGAGCAGCTGCTTTTGCGTGTTTACCAATTTGTAAATACGAATATATAAATATATACATCCCAAATGGTTTGTCCAAGTGAACTGCGTTGTTATCCACTCTGTCTCTGTGAGATTTCATTAGTCTGTTTTCGAGTTTGGAGACAAGTTTTGTGGTTTCATAACTCTGAGCTTTGGTTTTGTCAAGTATTTTTCATTTGAAAGTAACTTTGTACCCTTTAACAAATTCAAGTGTCTTGTTTATGTTTCAAACAAAAAAAAAAGTCTCCCGACATATGTATCCCTTTATTCAGACTCTCATACTCATCAGATACTAACTTCATTTGAGAGGAATTTTGTAAATTTCCTTATGCTAAATTTTTCTTAAGAAATTCAACAGACATTCACATTTCTTTATCCAACTAATCAAATCTAAGTGCCTCGGCATTTTGTACAATCATTTTAAAGTGACCCTAAAGATTGAATAAGTACATTTTTGCCCTACATTAAACAATATTTAAAACGATACAGTCATTTATTTAAATATATATAAATAATACGCCACAAATGTTAAAGAATTTATTACAAGAATTTCTTTTAATTAAAAGCAGACAATCGATTAGCTCTGAGAAAACTGAATGCAATCCGTAAAATTGTGCCGCAAGGGAAAAGCAGATAAATATAAATTCACAGGAATAATTTATTTTCACAAAATTTCAATTTAGTGCGAAATTTACTTCCAAATTGAAATTTGTGTATTGCACAGAATTGAAAGAATAGCAGCAGAAAAAAACATAATTTATTAATATATGCACTCGATCCAAATGAATTTTATATTCTGAATAACTAAGCTCTCAAATAATAACTAAACTCTCTACTTTCATTAGTACCAAATATTTATTTAGAAACATGTTAGAAATTTTTTCTTTGTCGACAGAATTTGAAAAGAAAAAATGAAAAAAAAGAAATAAAGATGAAAAATAAGAACATCAAAAATGTTTGCCTTATAGCCTGAGGGGTCGTCTGGCGGTCTAATGCCTGTCTGATGTCCCTAGAAAAAGGGATCTGATCTGTGTCTGCACAGTTATTTCATATGATATTTTTGCGGTTGACAGTTATGTTTGTCCTTTCGTTTTTCATCTCATGTTGGTTTCCATTTTCGTTTTCATTTCCATTTGCAGTTTTTGCATTCTGAGGCTTGTCTGCGGACAGCAATCTAAATTGATAAGCCAAAAAAGGACGATGGCTTGCGGTGCTCAGTGGCCGTTGGCCAAGTTAGTGGCATGTGTGGCGTCTGCAAAGACGAGTCCTTTGTGCTGACATTTTAATTACATTCGTGTTGAAGACTGAGAGAGAGAGAATGAGAGAGGGAGTGTGAAAAGTCCTGTGCTGGACATTAGGCTGTTCAAGTAGTTGCCTGCACAGACATGTTAATGCGTGTCAATGCGATTAAGCAGTCAGAACGCGAGACGCACCGAATGCGGCTTCTAATTGGAAACGGTCGGAGTCGAATGCCTAAGTTGCTGGGTGCCTGTAAAGGGTGGGGGGTTGGAGTGTCAAACTGTCGAAACACTCAATTTGGCCAAACAACACGCACTTATCAGCAACGGCAAAACATGTGAATGCCAGTTGCTTGATGTGCTGCATTCCCCATCAGCCTCCATCTTCTACCTATCCTATATAGCACCTCAACAGCATCACCCCTCCGTTGTTTCCATTAAGCGTCGACAAATTGCTTACAGCATTGGCATGCCAAAAATTCATTTTGGCCCATATTTTGCACACATTCTAATTTGTTTTTATATTTTTGTATACACACATACGCATATGTATGTATGTATGCGTGTGTATTTAGTACGTCATGTGTTAAAGTGTATTATGTTGTCTTGATTGTGCGTTGCGTATCATTACAGGAAGCTCAGCATCATCGGCATCCTTGGCATCATCATCGCCTGCTGAGGATGATGCTGCTGCTGCCGACGACAAATTGCAGGAAATTGACTACAAATTCACTTGGCAAACGCACACACAACATACAACACACAACATACACACGCACACGCACTCGTGCATAAGTATGGGCATTTAGTTTCATTTAATTCGCCTAACGTTTTCATTGTTGTTTCTGGGATTTGATTTTTATCTCATGCATTTCTTGTATTGTCATTCGCCTGGCATATCAATAGCCTTTTGGGCAATTTCACTTAAGTTTGAACCGAGAATTGGATAAAAAGAGCTAAGAGCTACTTGCCACTTACTTAACAAGCCTGATGACATGTAACTTAAATCTTAGGAAAAAATCCTTTAAGGAAAATCCTTTTTAGAGAAAAAGCGTCAAATTCAGAAAAACCTATGATATTCTAAAACTAGGCATTTATTTTATATATTGAATTAGGGAAATTTGTTATTTTATTTTAAATTATGAAACCTTTAATTTTTTGAGGGTATTTTGTTTTTAAATTTATAAAGAATATTAAAAATAGTGATGTTTAACACAATGGAACAATATTTACAATAACGATTTTTCCAAATTTTTAATCGATAATCTTTTTTTTTTGATATATCGACGAATTATCAATCTATTTATCTACTCCAAATGCATTTTTTATTATATATAATACCCTAAAAATACAATAAAATAT
>SCDT01000174.1:0-52163 GCA_004143765.1 Drosophila melanica
ATAGAGTGTTGAATATGTGTTTTTATATGTAGTATTATGTGGGCCAGTTTATGGGCCAACTGTTTCGATATCGATGTCGAAGTTTTAACTATGCGATTGCTCTCATTTTGTTTAGCTTCAACGACCGTTATGATGCTGATCGTTCACTGGATTGCCGCCATGCGCTGTTGAACATGGATTTAGCAGATCAAATCGATGACTATATCTGTTCGTTCGAGGGACTTGGTGACTTAACAATGGACTCCCTAGCCATGTTCATATTTCTGTGGGCCGTGCTGGCCCTCTTCTCCGTTTGGCTGTGCAAGCTGCTCTACCACAAGTATCTCAACAAAGGTGCTCCGGCCAGCACCAGTAACAGTCGTCAGAGTAGTGTGGCGCCCGTAGGCGCCTTGGCGTCCAGTGGCGCCAAGCCGGAGAAGCGGCTGTCTGAGCCACGCGACCTGCTGGCTACCAAAAGCAAAGTGGACGATCTGTCCAAGCCGCTCACCGGTGGTAGCTCCGCGGGACGTGGACGTTCCACAGCTTCGCCCATGGGCGGCGGAGGTGCTGCTGCCGGTCCGCGGCGTCGTGTGGTGCGTCAAAGCTCCACGGGACCAGAGAATCGCAAGAAACGCTACGTGCCACCGCCCTCAAATGTGGTGGGTCCCGAAACGGTGAGTGAATCGCTCCTTTCTATTATGCATCCAACCTAACGATTGTATTTTCTAACATAGAGCTCCGTAACGTGGACGAGCCAAGTCTTTCGCTGGCTATACAGCGATCTAGTTATAGTAAACGAACTACTCATGTCCTGGGTGATAGCCCTCAATGATACGCTGCGCAAATCCGTCGAGGAGGTGAGTACATGACATCATTCGCTCTGTCACCTAGTTGTTGATGTCATTGGGATGTTGTTCTCACACGTTGATATGTGTGTGTGTATGTGTGTATGCATGTGTGTAGTTGGTGGGTGCATTGAACTCTGTGCCTTGTCTCGGCTTTCAACTTGAACAACTTTAGTAGCCAAGTATGCCTAATTAGCCGCTCAGCCGTAACCGGCATCGAAACGCATTTTGAGCGTAGCTTTTTATCGGATTTAACGCGTCGAGGTCCGCTCCCCGAACGTAGGCCAAGGTCAGCGTTTGTTTTTAACGACTGTTTTATGTTGTTAGTCATTCTCGCTGTTTTATGACTTTTTCTTTTCCTGTTATTACTGCTGTTGTTGCTGTTCTTGTTTCTGTATTTCGGATGAACTACTTCTTTATAAACGTTGCTTACGTAATGTTACAAAACCTGATACTGCGGGCAATCGTCATGTCAGCAAACCGGTTGGGCAAACGCTGTGCTTAGCCCTGACGCTTCGCATCCTCCGGTTTATTGTTGCCATTGGTCCTAACAGAATTTCTTCAATTTCAGCACGGAGTGGCGGTTGAAGTGGTGCGCGTACTGCCCGACAGTCCAGCACCGGCCCTGAACAACATTTTCTGCAACTGCGAGGAACATAATCCCGCCGAAATGGTAAGAGAGACTCCTCAGGGGTTGCCCTTCTTGAACGGTTGCTAAACGAGACCTCTTGCAGCTCATCACCTTCGACTGTGACGCGATGCCTGTGCTCCAGGTGAAGACCTTCCGGCAAAAGTCAGGTAAGGTGGAGACGTCGCATTACAAGGTCACCGTGTCGCGATTCCGTGCACGCATGTCCATACCCATCAACTACAACACGCTCAAGGGTGAGATGCGTGTCGACGGCTATCCGGACGTAAGTGACATATGCGTAGATATCCACGATGTGGGACGCAGTGCTAATCTCTGTTGGTTAATTCACAGGTGCGCATCGCCATGAACAGCGTGGGCGCCATTAAGGCCTTGGATCAGGATGAGCAGCAGCTGCAGACAGTCATCAGCGACATACTGACGGCGGCGCTGCGTGACACCGTCTATCCGGTGGACTTCTCCATCTACTCGACCTGCCCGCGCGCAGAGGTGGAGCCCATGGAGCTGCCTGTAATCTATCCCGTCCACTATGACTCGCTGGCGGTGAGCGTGTGGAGCAGTGAGAAGCAGTTTTTGCTGCGTTTTGTGTCTTGTGTGTTGTGTGTTCACTGTCCTTCCAGTTGTTTTCGGCATACTCGAACAACATACCCTACACAGAACTCATCTGTAGAGACTGTACAGTGATGGCTTCCCACTTTGTCTTCCTCCCGAACTCCACACACAGACAAGAAACAACACTTCTCATTGTTCTCTCGCCACACCATCGACTCTCGCTTGTTTATCTTGTATCTAGCATAAGTTGGATGATATACATCGTTTTTCTGTTTATGAAATTCGCCTTTCGTCCCTATCTACTAGATTCCATTTCACAAGGCGCCTATCTGTTTCCATATTTCCGTTTGAAATGAATTGATGGGCATAAGTAAAAGTTTTCTCTCTTGCGCTCTCTCTTTTCAGGGCAACCAATACTTTCAATATTATTACAATTTCTAAATTTAATACCACCTGCTCCCCTTTGTTCCCACCAATCTATTTAAGGCGAATTTCATAAGCCCCAACAACTACTACTCTAAGTGTTCTCTGACTCTTCAATTCTGTTTATTCATTCACTGTCACTCGCTCATTGCATACTTGGCCCGCACACAGCACAACATGGAGCACCTAGGAGCGGGTATCCTGCGCGACTCCCAGCATATGGTATCCGGTCGCCGGCTGCTTGTTAAGATCGTTAAAGGCGAGGGATTGCGAGACGCTCACGAGCCATATGTGGTTATCGAGATGGACGAGCCGGCGCAGAAAAACCAAACAGGCACCCAGCGCGGCAGCAAACCCTTCTGGGACGAGCATTTCCTCTTGTAAGTCCCCCATTTTCTCAAAGATATTATCAGTTTTTGCTAATCTCCTATGTCTCACTTTAGTGAACTCTCCCCACAATCTGCTGAAATACTCTTTGAGGTCTACGACCATCCAGTGATTGCATCGGATCCGCCCAAGTTCCTTGGCCTCGGCCTGGTCGGCATTGACGAACTGGCCGTGGGGCCCGCCTCCACGCAGCTGCTACAGTTGCAGCCGCGTCCCTACGAGACGCAGCCCGTCTCAGGCGCCATCACTGTGGACTTTGTGTTCATCGAGGGCGCTGAGATTCCAGCCACTGCACGTCCGAATCGCCTGAAGGAGGCCCTGCGCCTCAGCACGCCCGCCATCAACGAGCACATACGCAATGGCGCCGACCTGGCCGATGCGGCAGTGCGCGCTCTGCAGGACGGCGCCCTCTCGGGCACCACCGGCGGGCAGCCGAGCAAAAGCACCCTGATCATCCACAGTGTGCAGCGGGTGAGTGAAGGCGCATGGCGCGACATTGTTTTTCTATTTCATGGCTACCCCAACTCTTTATTTGATTTTATAATTTCGTTTTTTTTTTTTGGCCGTTTCTTCTTTTATTTCATTTTGCGATTCCGCCCCCAGAACTCGAGCAATCCAAATGCATTTAAGGTAAATTTGAATCCAGTCTCCGTCTCCAGTTGCCCGTTTTCATATTCTTTTAGTTGAATTTCAAGTTTGTGCCTCTAATACCTTGTCACATTGACTGCAACATGCAACAAAGATACATTCATATGTAGTGTTTAAGTCGAGCTAATCTGAAACTGTTTCTTGTTCTGTTTATTGATCGTTTGCCTAACCCTGCGCTTCTCTAACCACGCCGCGTCAAACACACACACGTTCTCGCCACGCGCTCGTCAGGTCGAGCTGAACAAAGATGGTCAAATCGAGGTCGTCGAATCTCCCACAGAACTCGATCAGGCCGTTGCCCAAGCCTTCGAGCGTGCCGCCAACGAGGCGGCCAACGCGGCGAGCGCCACTGCGGCCGATCTGGTAGATGGTACGGCTAGCGAGTCCGCTAACACGACAGGTAACGGTAACCTCAACGAGGAGAGCACAGCCGAGGTGAGTACCGGTTCCATTCAGTTCATTTCCGAGGCATGGCATGCAGTTTTATTAGATGTTAGGATCTTCACGTGATCTTCTCCTAATTCCGATTGCCGCTCCTTTCAGTTTGGCCAGCCAAACGCCGCTTCCTCGCCGAATGGCAGTGGCTACCACAACAACTACAGCTTGAATGGAACCAGCAATCTCACCGGGCAGGCGAATGGTAGCGACAGCGCCTACAACACGCACAGCTTGCCCAGAAATGGCGGCACTTCTGCGAACTCGGGCCAAGAGTTGGATGATCGTGGGCGCAGCAAAAAACGTAATTTCTTTGGCACCCTCAAGAAGCGGCTCAGCCGCTCCAAGACACGCACCCTATCGGCTGATCAGCCCAATAACATCCATAACTCACTATCAGCCACAAATTCCGCCAATACAACAACAGCCACGGGACTTACAAGAACAGCCACAGGAACCCACAATGGTGAATCTTCCCGTTCATTATCTGTCGATCGTGCCACTCTGTCTAAAAGCAATTCACTTGGTAATTACCCAAAATCCATTCACACCTCCACCAAACACACGCACACGCATACACCATTTGTTAACATCTTTCAAAACACAATTCGAACAATTTGATTAACACATTAATTTAAATCTAAAGTTTATTCTTTTGCATCATTAAAAACAGATATAATATAGTAAAGATCCCCGTTCTGAAAACATAATCAAGCATTAACAACAGTTTAGAATTTAAAAAGGGGTGTGTTAATTACTGGAGAAGGAAGTTCAGAAGTTTATTTTTTAAATTGTGTCATGCTATAAATGCAAAATTAGGCAGACAGACAAAATGTATGAATAAATATAGAGGTATAACCATGATCAAATTGGTATCACACATAAAAATTGGCTTTGTATTCGCAAAGTTATTGAAAGTTTAAGTTTAGGAGGAGCACTCAATACGGAACTTTATAAGCGAAATTTTGTATTTCTTGCATGATTTTTGACAGTAAAACCAAAGACAATATAAATACTAAGGTGAGTAACGCGCGTATTTATATTGTCTTTGGTGAAACTGACTACCTCAGAATTGACTTTAAAGTAGTATTTATACTAATTTTGACACCCACAATCTCTAGACAAAAATGGAAACAACTTATGCCACGAAAATGCAAATGCCTTAAATACAGAATTAATAAACTATGATGAAAATTGTATCAAACAATTAACATCGGCTTAGTATTCGCAAAGGGAAGTTTTAAGGCGTCTTTTAACTATTTATTTCTTATCGCTTATGTAATATATCGCAACATATCATCATCATCGATAATGACTTGTAGTGTGTTTGTACTATTCCAAGTTTATGTTTATGTTGTGTCCTTAACTTTCTGCTGTTCTTTGTTCTACTCTTTCTTCCTGTCAACTGAACGCTAACCAACTTGTTTCCTGCACAAACTCAATCTGTATGTACCTTGTTTTATGTCTATCTTATATATAATCCATGTGTGTGTGTGGTTTCACATTATATACTCCACTAACACACACACACACACACACACACACACACAAACACAAACACACACCATGCTCCTCGACATGAGAACTTTTCAAATATTTTATTGAAATTATTTGTCTAAACGATTTTATATTTTAAAATGAATTTGCCACACTTTCTTTTGACTCTGTTGTTTATTATTTATTTTATTTATTTTCATATATGCAAATAACTATTTAATTGGTTTCCACAATTTGGTTTATTCGGGTGTTTGGTGTGTGTCGCTCTTGGCTACGGACGTATTCTATACATACTATGAACACATATATATTTCTATAACTGCAACTACTATTTGACAACACAACAACAACATAATTGAAGGACCCCGCATGGGCATTGGCTCATCCATCACCGACCACTCACGTCGCTCTTCAATTTCAGAATCCTCAGCCATCTCAGGCTTCTCCTCGGCCAGCAACAAAACCTACGTTCACGAGGCATCGACACTGGTCCTGGAGACAGTGGAGAACGGCGTAAAGCGGTGAGTGGCTATTCATGATTAATACCTTCTGATATTTATTGTTCTGTCCATCCACGCGCCTGCTGCAGCCACTTTATAGTGCCGCTGGCGATCGCACAAAGGCCTCGCTGGCGTCGCAAGGGCACCAAATTGCACATCTACAACGACCACACGTTCATTGCAAAGCACTTAAGCGGGTATGTTAGAGCAACCAGATTCCTCGGTTCTCCTCTGATCTAGATGGCTCTCAATTTGCAGTAGCGGCTTGCAGTGCTCAATCTGCATGAAGTCCATACCCAGGCGGCCGGGCAAACAGGGCTACGAGTGTCGCGACTGCCAGCTGATCTGTCACAAGCAATGTCACATACGGGCACCGCAGTCGTGCCCCAATCCTACGGTACTCTCCATGGAACTGTAAGTTGATTTGGGCATCATCACTAGCACTAGCACATAGCGTACAGATATGCTATGTCGATAGCGCTATAATGGATGATAATGCGCTGATTCTGTCTGGGCTTGGTGCAATTTTATTTCTTTCATTGAATCATTTTATCCTTCATTCAGCCGATGCTCGGCCTTAATATATGAAAGACTAATTTATTTTGTTTTATTTATTTTTTTTTCTTCTTTTAAACACACATCCACACACACTCCCGAACTCCACTCTAATGGTCTTTGCCACAATGTAGAACCTCATATCCGGTACTCACAGAGCGAGATTTGAATTTAGTTAACTGAGTCTAAATACATACTTACACCTAAATATCCAATTAATGAATACTATTGTAATGTCCGCTAAATGCTGTAATACAAAATTTTCTGCGGTTTTCTGTTTGTGCTTTTGAAAATCGCGATTGGCGTCGGAATTCTAAATTGCCATTTTCTTATGTTTTCTTTGATACCATATCCGAATAGCCGCTTCAACTAAAAGTGTTTTCCCGATGTTTTTTTTTTGCATATGTTGAACCGTGTCCATTTTAAACTAACTTCCACTAATCATCTATTAACACACGTTCACACGTTCACAAATACATGAATTCATGACTACTTCATACAGATTTCTAACAAAAATTGATGTTTTTCTATTTTACAAAAAAACACACACACAAACACACACATAAATGATAAAATAAAACACACAAACTCAAACCATGGACACAGGATGCCTAGCGATCAGTAAATTTAACGCACAAATTAAAACATGATATTTTCAAAGAGTTAACAGCAACAGTTTAAATCAATTTAATCCCAATGAGCGGCATTTCGTTATGTTGACGGCAATAGCAAATAAATATACAGATAGCAGAGAGTTTTAGGCTTACGTCCGGTTCCGCTCAGCACTTCTTGTTCAGAAGGCTTAAGAGTGTGGTTTTCTAACGTAGGACGATGGGTAAGCCTTTTATCAGCATGAAGTTCCGCTTTACTTTCTTGTCAACTTGCTGTAAACAAAATTAACACAAACTACCAATTAGCATGATAGCTAAAGCATTTTATTTTGCTTTCATTTACCTTAAGTATAATTGAAAAACCCTCCTGAATTCGAGCTCTTGGCTTTTGCAGCCTTTTATCCGTTTTGTTTCATTTTAGTTTTGTAATGTTGTACAATTAATTTTTTTGTTGTAAAATTTTATAATTCATTTTGTAATTTATTGTTCTAATACAGTTCTTTTTTCTCTTTTCACAGAACGAAACTTAACTCAGCTGCAGCCGATCGTAGCATTAGGAAATTATAAAAATATACAATACATAAATCGAAATAATAATTTTAATAGTTTGCATTATAAACACTAAAAAAGAAGTCGACAAGAATATTAAAATCCTGAACTCTCAAAAACATAAAATTACTTTCATACATGCAAAATGCATGCATATAAATCGATATATTCTATCTGTAATTATGTTACTTTATTTTATACACGAGTGCAATATTTTGATTTTGTTTAGAAGCTATCTGTGTTTATACTGAACTTTTTATGCAACAACAAACAAGGCCCTTGGGTATGTTGTATTTTTACCATCACGAATAATAATTGTACAAAGCAAAATAAAATTTGAGTAAAAATTACTGGTAAAAGTATATACTGTTCGATTTTCTTTTTTTTTTTCATTTTGCCGCGTTAAAGTCAGTTGGAAAGTCAGTTGGCAACGCTGGCTGAACAGCTGCTCGATAAAATATGGATTATTTGGCATGCAGGGTTGTAAATGATGGCAGCACTTATCGGTTGGTTTTAGCAGTGCCATTTTGAGTAAGATAATAGTTTTTGTTTAAAGCCGCATGCCAATTATCATCGCCAAAGCACATTCGTGAGAATCAATATTACTAACAGTTTTAGTAACGTGTATCACCATACCATCAATACAAATACCAGAGTTTTGCAAAGTTAAAATAGTTAATTTGCAACACTGCTCATCAAGCAACATGTGCCCAAACAATTCTCACAACATTGGCAACATTTTTCTTGCATGTGGGCTAACAGTGTCATTTGAGTTAAAAAAAACCTGGTGAAAAAATGTAGGTGCGCGCATCTTATTTGTATTTGTTCTTGCGCTGCACTCGTCGGTCGTTCGGTCGCGTGCGCTTTATATGTGTGTGTGTTTGTGGTGCGTAAAAATTATTCATAAAATTGGAATAAAAAAGCTAATCGAGCAAGCACGTGTGGATTTAAGTGCATTGATTGCAAATTGCTAAGCAGCAGCAACAATAACAATTATCGCGTGCACTTAAGTGGCCAACAGAACAAGGAAAGACACGCCTCGTCATGGAATCAAAATCATACGGCCGAAAAGCAGCACAAAGCTGAAAAGAAGCAGCCGCAGTCTTTGCTGTCGCCGTTGCCTTGTTTTTGTGTTTTTGTCGCGTGTGTGCGTGTGTGCGTCGGTCTGTCTCTTTGTCTGTGTCTGTTTGCCAACGCCGCCGTGTCTGTCGTTTGTCCGTGTCGGTGTGTGTGTGTGTATGTGCGCGATATATTTCCTATTGGCATCTGTTTATACTTATATGTTTAAGTGTTAAAAAAATAATAAAGCGATACAAAAAACGCCTCCCAAAAGAGTTAACAAAAAATAAAATATTAAAAGTAATGAAATGAAAAATTAAGCGAAAAATTTTGTCGTAGACGTTGTCGCTGCTGCCACTTGTTTTTCCACTTTTGCGACCGCGACGCCGATGTCGACGCCTCTGCCGCCGCTCTCGCTTTCTCTCACATTGCAACGCAAACGCCAACGGTAACGTGGACGCCGTCGTCGCCGTCGCGTTTATCATTATTTTTGGCTGTTGTTGTTTTTGTTGCTGACGTCGTCGTCGTTGTTGTTGTTGTTGTTGTTGTTGTTGTCGCCGTGTACGCTGCTTAATTCGCTTCGATTCTGTTCTATTCCGTTTGTTACGAACATTTCGTGATTATTGCTGCGTGCAAAGAAATTCCCAAAAGTGTTGTCCAATTTGTTGTTGTTTGTGTGTATTTGTGAAAGAGCTAATTTCGATTTTGATTCCCATTCACATTCCAGTTCTATAAATACGCAAATAGTTTACGTTACGCAACTCCGCATACAAATTGCTTAACATTTAACTTCCCAGAAGTTATATTCCAAAATGCAAAAAATTAATGCAATTTACGATATTTGAAATTTCAACAAAACAACGTCGAAAATAGCAGTAGCTAAAAGAACAAAACAACAATAGAAACAGCAGAGGCACAGCAATAAAAACAACAGCAACAGCAGAAACAGGCAGGCAGGCAGCGCCGCCTAGTGAATTCGCCCTCGTCATGGCCGCTGCTCATGGTCACCACAACGCCAATTTGCTCAGCTCGGACATCTCCCGACGCAATCCGCAGGACGAATACGAGCTCATACAGAAGATTGGCTCTGGCACCTATGGCGACGTTTACAAGGTAATTTGGTAATTTTACAGTGCTGCCAATTTGGCAACCACGCCCACGCCCACACACACGCACACACACACACACACACTCACGTATGCACGCACACAGAGTTAGCGCCACTTTGTTGGAAAGAATAAATTCCGCTCGCCCTACACACACACACTCACACATACACACACATAAAGACAAAGCCAGAACAACTAAATGAAAGCATGCTTGCAATTTAAAATGTATGTATGTATATATATCTCTGTTTGTGTATGTGTATGTATTTACATACATAGAAACTCCGCTACGCCAGGCGTCGACTTTTGTTTTGCTTTGCATTCCTGATGCATTCGCTGCTGCTGCTGCTACTGCTACTGCTGCGTCTGCATGACTGCACGTGGAGCAGCAGCAGCAGCAGCAGCAGTCGCTTTGCTACCCTCGCGTCCCCTCGTCGCACATTTATTTGTACATCTGTTTGCTTCGCATAGTTGCAATGCTCCAATGCTCCATTGCGCCATGGAACTTCTGGCACTCCTGTTAAATATGTAAGTTTAGGGCAAAATATGCGAAATGCTTACACCCTGCAATCGACAACGCGGTAACAGGCACATCCGACTGTATGGAGTGTGGTCGTTCAGCCATAGCCCTGTATCTGTATTAATGTGGCGAACTGGTGTATTATGGTTATTTTGGCGCTGCGGGTTCGTGACGATTTTTTGAATTTTATTGTTTTTTAATTAATGACAAAACAAAATATTCGTGTTTTTTTTTACGTTTAAAGTGCTAAATTTAAGACAATAAAATATTCTGCATTTCATTTTTTTTTTTTTGAAAAACAAATAGTTTAGCGACATTTTAAATTGTACATTAAATTACTTCTGCACGAAATAAGCGGTTAATATCAGCATATATACGTATATATCTGATGAATATGTACAGGGTATCTCATAGTTGCATTCTCGACACTGGACAACTCTTACTTGTTTTTACTCTTTGTTTATTTTTTTTTTTTGTTGTGCTCGGCGACATCGACGCTGCACAAAATATGACAAATGCTGCTGTCAAGGCGAACTGCCCTTGCACTCCAATCCGAATGGAAGGGATAAAAGAGGGGGAGGGGGAGGGGGTTATCACACGCTGGGCAATGGGTGTGGCAATAATGCATTTCTGGTGTAAGCCGCGTGTAATCCGCGCCAAGCGTTTTAAATTGAAATTAGAATTTTGTGAAACTAAGTTTGAGCCGTTACACGTGGAGCGAACCCCCCTCCCCAATCCCCTATTCCCAACCGCATGCATTTACAGCCACGCGCTTGCAATGCTTATGCGAATTAATTTCGATCCAAAACGGGTGCATTTATGTTTACCCATCTGCATTTCGTTGTGTACTCAAATGTGTGAGTGTGTGTTTTGTGGATTGCATTTGCCCTCTGTTTTGCATGCGTCATGTGGCAAAGCCAACGGCGCATGGCTCCAACGTTCGACGCCGTTTCCAGTCTTGACACATTTATTTATTTCCACATGCGGAATTTGTTGTTGTGCTCATGGAATTTATGATGCCACACACACACACACACACACACATGACCATAATGCCCTATTCTCTGTCTCTTTCATTAACTCGCTCTTTGCTTTCCTCTTTCTCTCCCTCTCTGTGTTCTTCGAATGTTTACAATCAGATGTTCGTCGAGGCATTTGAAATGACGAATGCTCGCTTATATGAGTTTTTACTGTTTATATAAAAGTTGAATGCAAACACAAACACAAAAGATGATCTAAACAAATGTATGTATATGCGTATTTGCTTCATATATGGATATGTGTGTATAACATATTGCATAACAATATTTATGCCCTTGCAGATGGAATTATAATTTCTCCATTCAAAGTGTAAAGTAGTCGTTTTCGATCCCATAAAATAACTTAAGAGTCCATAGGATTCTACAAAAGCAATCGGTCGAAAATTAAGTTTTTGATATATAGCGCACATCATCCCGTTTAAATGCGACATTATTTCATTAAACTTTTGATCTGACTCGTAATATTATGCATTAGGCACATTCCAAAAACCAACTTAATTTTATTGTGATTTTTTATTTATTTTACCTTGGTTGAACTCTCTAAAATGCACGCAATTTGATAAGTGAACAATCAAAATTCGTCACAGTGTGGTCTTTGTTTTTGATTGTTTGTTTGTTTGTTTGTGTGTGTTGCCAACATTTGTGTCAAACAGCAACTCAAATAAAAATGCACACGTTTCAATTTTCATTCATATAAATGTGTGATTAGTCGGGACAATAGGCGAAAATTTGTGCTATGGCAACCAGAAAAATCTTGGCCACATGGCAAATAAATGGTTGTGCAGGGTTCTTGCAAGTGGCTAAAATGGCCAAGGAGCTTTTCATTAACGGCGAGAAATGAGAAAGAGGCAAACAAAGTCTACTTTAGGGCGTGAATACTTAATAGCGAAAGGAAACTGAAGTTGAAACAGGAACAAGAGTAAAAAGAAGAAGTAGATGGAAAAGCAAGTGCCTGCTACAGTTACGTAATGAAATATGGCACACATACACATACACACACACACACACACACATGTGATGATTGCCTTAGCCAGGCACTTGACTTCGCTACACATTGTTGCCATTGTTGTTTTCTACTACACATTTTTACAATCAACGTCGTCATTGTTGAGCTTGTTGTTGTTTGGGTTTTGCTTGTATACCCAGTAATTTTGACTTAAAGGAGGTGTAATAGGTAGGAAAGCTCATATTTGACTCTACGCAAAACCTATGTTGACTTAGCCAATTGTATTTGTGTTTCCAGTATTTGCTTTTATTGCTTGTACATATTCATAAGTAGAGGGCATCTGCCAGTCAATCCCAGTCGACTCGAGCGCTTTTGTTGTTTTTGTTTTTCTGCACGCAAAACGCATGAAAACATAAAAAAATTGGCGCAAACCACTCAACGAGAGAGTAAGTGAGAGGTTGGTCGTGGGTAGGGTGAATAGGGGCAAAGAAGAAATTGCTAGAGAAAAGAACGAAGTGTAGTGAATTGAAGCCGAGCGGGGAAGCGGTCTGCGGGGATGTCATGAGAAGGAATACCAGATGAGAAGGCGGGTCACGTAACATCAACGTATGTGCGAATGTATATGAGTGTGTATCTACACACACTCCCATCTGAGAGTGCCCGCAGAGATACACAGATGCATTCGCTTGATGGATGCACCTATGCAAATTTGCTGTGCTCCGTGTCCTAGTGGTAAGCCATGATTTCGGAATTATTCGCACTTTGGAAACAAACAATCCATCCTATCAAGGGGGGTCGGGGATAATCTCCGATTAGCCACCAAATATTCGGCTTGAACTAAATCAACGGCGGTAACAACAACAATGAAATTGTGGAAATCGAACACAGAATCCGAAACAAACAGATGACAAACGCAATATTTCACCCGAAACCATCCCTGAAGTAGGAGTAAATGGGAGTTCAGAAATCGAACTGACAACGAACACGCTCAATGTTGCTGGATTTAAATATTTAATGAAAAATCGTAAAAGAAACGACGCAGTTTTTCTTACGTCCCGGCAGCCAAAAGCAACCCTTGCTCAACAACAACAATAACGAAGAGAAATAACAATGGAAGAAACGGAAGAGTGGGGGCAGCCCGTTGACCTAATTCCGTGTCGCAATAATTTGCACGTTTTCTCCTCGTTGACGGGCTCCAAGTCGGAGCGGAGCATTCGTTAGGATTATGTTGGGTTAGGTCTCGGTGGCCTGCTGCTGCACCACGGCGGCTTTTTGTGGTCTGCTGTCAACGCGACAAGAGGACAATTAGAGCAACAGACGACAGACTACGCAGACTGCAAGTGACGCTTGTCGCCCCAAACATTGAGTAGCCGAGTTACTTTCCGCACTGCCTGGAAATGTTTTGGGTTCTATTCCGACTCTAGCTGACCCTTGCTAATTTAATCGCCAAATCAAATTAAATAAAAGAAATTTGAATAAAATATCCAGTGCCTGGATTCCGGATCGGCAGAACCATGCTTGTCCACCAATTTCTCTGCCAGTAAACCCGAAATCCCAGTTGTGCAAATATTGGGGCAGCCCGGTCGGCCCATCCCTCGTCCGAGTCGGGACTTGTCCCTTATCTCTTTGACTTTAGAGCATATTAGGAATATTAGACAGTTCGCTCTCAGCCCTTTGGCTCCTTTACCGACATCAGCCGCCGTCCCCAAAGTAAAATAAAAAAATCCAATCTTTTTTTTGTGTGTCATGTTTAAAGTTGTATTTAGAAAGCAACTTGCTAACTTGCAACTTATCGTGGGTGACAGCAGCGGGCACATCCTTTTTATATCATTTGCCTGTCCCAAACTGTCCGTGGGCGTGTCCAGTGCTTGCTGTTATGCGATTTTTCCCATCATTTAAGCCATATTTGATCCAGTGGAGCAAAAGCTCCTTCTTTCGCTTTTCACTCTGCAGACCTCTGGTTTCTTTTAACATTCATCATTATTTTTTCTGCCAAAAAAGACACTTTCCAAGCCAGCTACACCTCTTTCCATACCTAAATTAGCTTGTTTTGCTTTTCCATTTCCTTGCACATTTCTTCTCTTCTGCTTTCATCCCTTCTGATAGTTGTCGTCTCCTAGCCGAGCGAGTGCTTCTGTTTCTATTTCCGCTAGGCAAGGCGAAGGCTATACAGTCGGCATAGAGTTTGGATATATGCCAGAGCCGCAGCATCTTGTTCTGACCCAGACTTAGGACCACACTCTCTTGGCTGTCCTTGTAGCCAGAAAGGAAGTGTTTACACTTGTTCTGTTCTGCAGTTGTTTTGCTCTTTAGTTTGTTATTTGGCCAATTTTACAGGCATTTGCTGGGATATGAATGGGATCTGGGACGAGGATGGAGACAGAGGCGGGGAGTCTGACTAGGCGGTATCTGCCGCGTTCTGTCTGAAGTGCCTCTCACATGACGTTGCCAAAACTTTGCCCTTTGTTTGGGCCACGAATTTGGGTGCCCCCTCCACAGTTCACATAGTCCACAGTTATTACGCAGTTGGCAAAGCTGCAAAAGTTTGCCATGGATTACAACGTCGTCAACTTGGCCCAAGAATTTTCCTTATTAAAATCATCAGCGACAGAATCCCACTTTGAGAAATATTACAGACTTGCCTTAAAAGTACTCTACTTTACCTGCTGGTGATGGGGCGTGGCAACGCCTCTGTTTCGACCAACAACGCTGCGCATGCGCAACTAAAGATATCTTCTCCCTTGTTTTCAGGTTCAACGATCTTTAATAAATTGCCCAGATCTGAGGAAATTGAGATTTAATGTAGTTGTAGCTCTTGCTGTCTGGTGCATAGGGTAGGTGAAGTGTTTTGGGGGCTCATCTGTGACTTGCAGTCAACTTTTGCTGTTAACCGCTGGTCCGACGGATGGGGGGGAGTTCAAGCAGTGTGCGAGTAGTGCAGCGAAGTCAAATTGACCGCGAGTTGCTGCCTCAGGCAAGTTGATTAAAAACTTGTAAAATATGCAAGTAAAATGAGCTATTTACAACGGCTGCTGCCTGTCTCTGGTTTCCTTGCTGGTTGCCGGGGGTCAAGGGTCTTGGGCTGGGGGTTTTTATAATCGGGAGCAAAAAGTTTTCGTTTGTTGCTTTCCATAATTTCATTAGGCGTCGAGCTGCTGAGCCAAAAAGTTTGCCAGCTGCAAACAAATTCGCATTAAAATTTGTAATTCCAATTCGCCTACCGCCTGCAGGGGGAGCGCAAACTGAGCAGCTGATGAGGAAAACAAGAAATGGAAAAGGAAAATGGGAATTAGGTGTCGGATGTGTAAGTTGTGGAGAGCTAAAAAGTTTGGTTAGTAAATTCATTTGGCGCTGCTCGAGATGAAAACATAAATTCGAATTCGCAGCCACTGCGCCTAATTACAAAATTTGCCAAAAAATAACTATTCCAGAATTTTGAAGAGCAGCAATAAGCTTAATCCAACAACTCAACTTGTCATTTTTAACATCGCCGTCAATACTGAATACTGAAATACTTGTGAAAATAATGATTAACCCTTCAAGCGATTCGCATCTACATTCTGCGCATAAATGAAGAGAAATGCGGACAATAGATCCCCTAAAGAATTAAAAAGTAATAAGCCTTAATTGCAAGGGACTTGACGAAATTATTAAAAAGAAGTTTGTGAACGAGGGGATAGAGCGGTAACAGATTAACTAATTTGCTAGAAGAAGCTGTTGACGAAAGCGCCTAAATGAAATTCCCCAAAAAGAAGCGAAATTAAAAAGCAGGCATAAAAATTCAATTAAGTCAAGTAACTTCGTTTGAAGTTAAATTTGTAGCATGACCCAAAGCAGGCGCGTCTAATCGACAACTAAATTCTCGTTTGCATGTTAATGCAGAATAAATCTTTAAACTAAAATGCCATCATGCAAATTTAGTAAGTATAAAAGTTAGTTTTTTTTTTACGAAAGAAATTCAATCCAATTTTATTTTCAATAATGAATATAATTTAAATAATTTTGAAAAATTGAACCCTATACATATGTCAAATTTTGTTTCAGTGTATATCAGATAACAAGGGTTATCACGAGTATATATTGACAGTTTCAGGTCTCTCCGATTTGTTAGGGCGTTGGCGCTGGAGGGCGTTCTGACGTCAGTATACACGAGTATATATCTATAATTTAAAGTCTCTAGCTTCAATAGCAGCGTAGAAGTTGCGTTTAGACGGACGGACATTTCACAAACACAATATACTCTATTCACTTCGTGAACGAGTGTGAAAATGTGAAATGTGAATGAAATACGAACAAGAGAAACAGAGTCAAACAAAATGTCTTTAGCGACGCTTTTGCGCTCGGTCCCCGCCAATAATTTCTGTGCAATTGTCTCTTTTTCTTTCTCAATACAATACACATACGAACACATACATACACAAAGTACAAGCAGCTTGTTTTGGCTGGACTGTCCTCACAGCTCAATGAGTTGAGTGCGACCAAGTTCAATGTTTGCAGGGAAATGCGCTTCATTACAGTTGCGTTATACTCAGGGGTAGAAAAGGGAGGGAAGGTTAACTATGTTATGCCCTGCCTCAAACTCTATCGTTTTTTGTCAGCTGATGATGATGATGAGAATCGCTTTACTCGGTTTTTTGGTTCGCGTTTTTGCACGAAAATAGTGGAGAGGGGCAAATAGGGGTGATGGCCTTGAGCCGCCAAGACAAATGTGTGAACTCCAAGCCAAAATGACTAATGAGCGAACCCAGACCAACCCGAAGCTCATGCTGATGATGAAGGTTAGCGGCAACTGCTCAAAAGTTGCTCACTGACTTCTGGTTGCCTTTGATTTATCGCGATTGCTGCAAAAAAGTTAATCAAGTTTGCCCAGCGGCAAACGCGCAAGTTTGTGCAGAGAATTCAGGAGTTTTCCGAGGCATTACTTACTTACACTGGAGTAAGTATGCAACTGTGTCAATATTTTACATGCGACGCCCACAACTATGCAACAATGGACCAAGCTTGCTTCCCCTCACCTCCGCCTCCTGTTTGTCTGTCTGTTCGTCCTGATTGCAGTAGCTGTTGGCCCAACCGCTGACCAATATTTCACAAACAATGCCAAAAGGCGGATGCAGCAGCCAACAGCAGCCAGCACGGAATTTTCATAAAACTACTGCCGCCTGTGCAGTCAACCTCCTCACCACTCTGTCCTTTTTCGTATCCCTGTATGGTATAGAGAGCTGTGAAGGGAACGAAAGTCAGGGTAGCTTTTCCCCAAGCGCAGATCCCTCAATTATGCAATTTTCTATTTTTGCAGAAAATTGAAACTGAAGTTAAGCCGTGGGCGGTGGGAGCTTGAGGCGTGACTACCTGGCGCCGCAACTTGCCATTATGGCAGGCTCGACCTATATATGTATGTATATGAAAGCCCAAGCTTTTGATTGGTTTTTTGTTATCAGACTGCGACTGGGACTCCGCGGCTCCGACTCCGACTCCGGTTTGTCCCTATTCAACGCAGCCTGCAATCGGAGCGCAGACAATGGCTGCGTTCACATTTTGTGGCTGGTGCATAACTCAAATATTCATTTCGTATATATACATAGATGATTACCAGCCGGAATGAGAAGCCACTTGTGTCACGGATCTGGTAAATCAGTTTCTCTTATCGGTTGTTATCAATTGAGAATGAGAGCTTCTCGAACTTAGTCAGATGCCTATTGGCAAGCGTTGTCGAGAAAAAACAAGTATAGAAAATAATTGCCATTGCTTCAAGTGTTTTTCCACGTTCTCCACCCCTTGAGGGGAGCCAAGAAAAACATCAATTTGAAACATGCTAATGGATCGATATATGCAAATTTATGTGAAGTATCCATTGGCAAAATTTTTTAAGCTTTTGTCGCATTTGATTTTCGGGCTGCCAAAACGGGGCGGAAGGTACTTAGTTAAAATAATGGGCGATGTGGCCCCGCCTGGGCGCCCAATTGATGGCTGGTTATGAGTTTTGCCATGTTATTAATTTCAAGTGCCACAAAATGCTCTAGTAAATTGTCTTGCCTCATGTACTTGGCTTTTGCCTGGAGCTGTTTTTGTTTTCTTCGAATCGAAAATGGGGAAATGAAAGAAAATTGCTGTGCAAATTGTGCTAAGTAGTTGCCACTTACTGTGTGTAGACATGTATATGTTAATATATATTTATATATATATACATCTATATATATATAAATATAAAACGAAAAGTTGTAAGCTCTTTGTCCTTGTCTAGTTATGATTCACATTTCGAATTGTGCTCAGTGGGATAAAAGACGTAGGAAGAGGGAGTATAACCAAATGAAATTGAAGCAAGTTTTTTGTTGGTGTCATTTTAGCTGTTATTTCTGCTGGCGCGTTGTCTAAATGGTCACGTTTCAATTTGCAAAGCCGTTGGCAGGGGAATGCTGGCACCGCAGGTGGAACACGCGCGCGTCTTTGTTGTTGTCATTGTTGCATTAAAAGCGTAATAGAGAGAGAGAGAGAAAGAGTCAGAAAGAAGACAAGAGAAAGAGTAAGAGCGCACGGCACGATATTTTTTCACTTTTATACGTCAGTAAATAAGATGAGAATAAGAGTGACGATTTATGAACACTCACTTGGTGCATTTAGCAGATTATTTCTGTATTGATCAAACAATTTCACTAAAACTTTATTTACTTATCGCTTCTACATGCCATAGCATATGTTATATTATCGAATGTTGATAAAAGGTTTCTGAATTGTATAAAGTCAGTTATTTGCGTCAATGTTTCGTGTTATCTGTATTTTAAAAGCTTTAAGTATGCCGCCCGTATTTTGGTATCAAAGAAATGAAAAAACCATTAAGTTCGTTATCGTTTTAAGACTTGCAATCGCCCCCTTTGCCCATCCCGAGAGAGTGCGAGCGGGGATCTGGATAAACGCATGCCTATTCATTGGGCTCGGTTCATTCATTGAATCACTCATTCACATACTTACTCACTCACACGCTCTCTCGCTCAGCACCATAATTGAACTGTGGAAATTAGCATACGGCTATAACGGAGAGGCTCAACTTAACAACGACAGAAGTGCGTTTGCCATTTATGCAAGCGCTTGGGCGTGGCTGCACCTTCTAGGCAGACATTCGTCGATTAAGCTGAGATGGCTTTGCCCCAGGCACACACACTCGAGCCAATTTAAGCACACACTTGATACACACACACTCATACGTGTAAAATAACATCATGTGGAGTGCAATAATTAATGCATTTTAAGTTTAAGCAGGCGGCTTACAGAATATATTACAGTATTGTTTGTTACTGTTGCAATTTAAGTTTGCATCTGGTATTCATCATCTTTATAATCATTTGCTATGTTTGCTAATTGATCGAAGCGGGAACGTTAGCCTCCTACTTTTGATGCCTGTCGAATTTTGTCTGGGCAAAATCTTCAGCTGCACGAAGTCAGATTCGGACTCAAAGCCCATTCAATGCAACTTTGTCACGTGCCACGCCCAGTAGCCCACCAAAGCAGTACAGCACATTCAACTGAAAATTGTCAAGCACTTCTCGTTCGAATTGTTGCCAATCAATACCACTGGCAACGTTGAAGTCCTCGTTGTTTGCTATCAGGTCGGGGTCGCCAGAAACAAAAGATACTCAAATGAAAAACATTTATTGCCCACCTGCAAGTGGGTTGGCCAGGCCAGGCTATTCTTAGGTCAGTAGAGAAAACAAAACGGGGAAAGAACAAAAGTAAAATTAAAAGAAAAAATGTTCAGTGTATTGCAATGTCTGTCTTAAATCCAGGTCCTTTCCAGTGTTTGGGCGTATGCGCTTATTGAGCGTGACAAATTCGGGGCTGTGTATTTTACTCTAAGAGGAAGTTTAAGTCTACCGCCATGTTTTCGAGGACCTTTCACCTTTTTGCGCGCCACTTGACATGGCTGCAAAGATAAGGCGCAACCCCAGTCGCGTGTATGTGTGTGAGTTAGCTTGTACATGACAAGTTGGTTACCCTTATTATATATCAGTTGTAACATAAGAGCCTTACCAGTCATATAAACAGATTTACTGGAGTACACAAATTATTTAGTTGCTCTTATTTAACTTAATTCTTTTATTTAATTATTGTTAATAAATATTCTTGGTATGTCTTTCTGCTGCTACGGACTATATCCAAAATATATATATAGTAAATCCCAGTCGCATTATGAGTGATTTCAAAGCATAAATTGATTTAAATATGTGCTAGCCTCTTAAATACTAGCCAGGTTGCTTTTAACGGTGCTCTTAACGACTCGTTGATTGGAACTAATTAGTAGGGTGTGTTTGATGTCGATACCCAAACACGTTGTAATTTGCATTTGTATTTCTTCTTAAAGCCCATCAAACTCATCGGCTCTAAGGGCACCAGATGATATTCAATTTGTGGCAAATGTATGGGCCTCATCTGAAAGGCGTAAGTGGAATAAAAGCAAAATTGAACTGTCTAGAAAAAAAGGGGGAGTAAGAGAGTCTGCGTAAAATCAATGAGGCTAAGCTGGGTCAGGGCGGGAGGGCACTTTAATGGGACTACTTCTGCTGCCGACCAGAGCGGAGTAGCAGAGCATTTTAGCTACTGGAAGTAAAAACTCCCAACAACTCTCAAAACTTTGTTTTTATGCTAGACCACGAGACAGTGTCCATTCTCATTGGCAGTTCCCAATTCAGATCCGATTCCAGCCAATGAGTGCAATTTGGTTAAGTGTACGAGCTATTTTATAGTTTTTAGTTCGTGCGCCACTTCCGGGCTTAATATATATGAGAATGTGATGCAAAAAAAACATATAGGATAGAAAGGGATTATTTTTTGCTAATTGAATTGTGCATTGAAGGTTGGTCGACGGGGAGGAGGGAGTAGGCGAATGCGAGAAAGAAATTTGAAACAAACTGGGTTAGATACAATGTTTAAGTCACCTGGGCTACATCTTCTTTGTGGGCTAGAGGCTGCCAGTTGGGTTTACATTTTGGATTTACATTTTATATGAATCAGGATAACAAGCAGTCCGAAACGGCTTCAGGATGTTGTTTGTGTGTGTGTGTGTGTGTGAACCATGTGTGTCGCCTAACATAATGGCTTATTTACAAACTGTCCATATACATATATTTGCGAGTGTGTGTGTTTTAACCGGATGTTCGTGCTGTGCCGGCATGGGCTGTTCTTTCAGCTGTAATTAATAAAACATGTATTCAATTAGTTTAAAAGGCTCACGATGATCGAAATGTTAAGGGGCCATTGGGTGCAGGGAACTCGCCATTTTTGTAACCTGGCATTTGCCCTCCCATCAGGCCCCACTCTCCTTGTCCATCACCCACTTAAGTTGGCATTCCGGAAATTGCTTGGCAATGCCAGCGAGCTACGTTGACAAATTGCTCAAATTTTGAGCATCGACGAGGCAAATGGGGAACGTGCAGGGTATGGGTATGGGCCCGAAGAGTGCACTCATTAAACCAGCGCGCTGCCCGCCTTATAATTTTCTTCAGGCGACCGCATCCGAAGTTTGTCCCTTGGAATGGTTCGCTGCACTTTTGTCTGCGAATCTTCATTTATAACCCTTTGCTTTCGAAATTAATTTCTTTTCAATTTCATATTCGTTGTCGCTTTGACTTTGTCTATTCCAACTTTGTTTCAGCGCGCGCACAAGGCAAAGACTTATTTGCAGAAAATCGACAAACTTCCTTTCAAATTTCTCGTTTAGGATGTGCAAAGATTCTTGGCAGAACAAATTGCTAGATTCTCAAGCTAAATATTTTGTAAAGTTAATGCTTCAAAGTTGCGTTTATTAAGCTTATTTGGTCGTAGTGTATATCCCAGTTATATAACATTGTGTTAGAAACTGTAGCATACATTAAAGCGCAACTGATTGCATTTTCAAATTTAATAGAAAAGTTACTCTTCACTCTGGCGAAAAAAAGTTAGTCCAGCAGAATTCTCATAGAATTTTAAATTAAGCTTAATTAAATCTGGCTTTGGGCGGGTGACTTTTAATAGGCAGCCTAATCGGCTGAGACTGAGGCGGAGCGGACCTTTGACCTTAATTGGAAATCAGCCAAATCGGCCAGAAACTTTTGCCGGTAGTTGATTTGATTGGTTACGCCCAAAAGATTTCAGCCGCCAACACAAAAGAGGCGTATATTTTAATTGGCATTGGCCGGGGCGCCCCCGAGATGCTACCCTGTTGCCATAGCTGCAGTTGAAGGCGTCGTAAATCAGAGAGATGGTCGACAAAACAAACAGCATAAGCAGATTTGTGGCGCCTTATCATGGCACTGCATAATTTATGGTTGGCCGAGGGAGAGGGTGCTAAGTTCGTGAAAGGTGAATGCACCCACATATGTGAGCCGAGCAGAAACATGAACGGAAGACTGCGCAAGAGACGGGAATAAGTAGAAAGGAGGGCAGCGGAAAATCTAAAATCAATAAAACTAGAACTGTTGTTACGGCTTTTCGATGCCGTTTACCGGCCTTGTCGGCCCCCTGTGGTAGACGCCGGAACAAAATTAATAACGGGAACCGCTGCTAAGACAAGAAAATAGCACAGGAAACTGCTCAACGTTGGCCAGGAAAGCAATTTTGCACGCAAGCCCAGCTGTAAATGCCAATAACAATGGCGAAATATGTTTGAGCACAGCAGAAACAGCTTGTGGGAGTTGGGAGTGGGAGTCGTTCAGCGCTGAGCAAAGCGTGAGATTGGCGTTGGTATTTGTAATAAGATCGGGTCTCTTCGAGAACTGTTAGGTCAGTTGCTAAATGATACTTACCTGAGTACTCTGAAAAAAAAAACTGATTACTAGGCAACACCTGCTTTATTGTTATGATTGGTGTTATGTTGTGAGCTCAGAACAATCCAAGAGATACGATATACATCGATAAAAAAATTTATGTAACGAAAGTTTGAGGCCATGTTCACAATGTTTAATAGTCGGACGCTCCCGGTTGGAGCACTCTTTCTTGTTCCATGCTCACAATTGTGTTCGGCTAAGGCTTTATCGCTTGCTGCCTGATACTACCCAAGTCCCTTGCCCCTTTTTAGAACCGTTGCATTCGCTTTCAGTCAACTCTTTAGCTGCTTTTCTCTATTTTGGTCGGTTTTTGTCACTATCAAATGGTATTTTTGCGTTTTTGTTTTTTTTTTGTTGTCCGACCGAATTTTATGTGCGTCGTTGGATTTTGTTTTTTCTGTTCGGCTGATTTTTCAATTGTGCGCAAGTTGCACTAATTTTCTCATTGTTTACAAACTATGCACATCGCACAGACAAACAGACTGACGGACACACACGCCCGCACCCACATAGAAAGCTATTCAAAGGAACCTTACCATACGATATACAGATAGTCGAAAGGGGGGAGTGGTCGCCCCATTATGTGTGCTGCATACCCGTAAAATGGGAATTTTCGTTAGATTTTTGCGGCGTCCTCCCGCCCAGTTACATATATTCAAATTGTGGCTAGTTGGGTGTTGGTGTTGCGGTTTTCGTCGCTTCGATAAGACAATTTAAAGTTTTTAAGTGGTTTAAGTGCCGATTGACCCTGCCCAAATATAAGTTGCTCAGCAACCGCGAGGGTCTCGTTATCCCCGATTAGGATAATGCGCGTTGCCAGGCCACCCCGAAAAGTTGTATTCCAAACCAAAAGAGTTAGTCTCGATTAGATTAGTACAGTTTATTGTGATTCCACTAAGAACAGCGGCATGTGGTATACGCAAAACTGACGGACTGATAGAATTCATGTAGCACGCCAATTGACTGGAGCATATGGTGAGAAATGACAGAAATTCGTTGAAGCAACAAACAGAAAGAATTCCAAGGCGTCAAGATTTGCGTTTTCCCCTCTGTTGCGCTGCCCTGATTCGTTTACAGTGGGCCCCCAAATCTAAAGCGTGCCAAAAATAAAACATGCGCAACGTAAACAAACAGTTGGTTACCATTGCCCGGGTCTGTCGCCGCCGCTGCCGCTGCCGTTGCCTCTTAAAGCGCCAAATGGAATCTGTATATACCATTGCGTTGCAAGGTGCGGCAACAAGAGGCAAGCTGCAAGTAACGGGAAAAATACCGAATGTCTGCTGTTTTTTTTGTATGGTGTAAATGAGCTGATGATGAATTAAGTACACAACTATATACATTAAGAATCCTTATAAAGCAATTTTTAAAATATTCGAAATATAGGAGTGTCTCTCTCGCATTTATTTTGTAAACTTGCCTATAATCAATCGTTTAAAAAAGATTTGCATTTGATAGCTGAGTTTAAATGAAATTGTATCCTACACAGCTTTAACTTATTTGTTACAGGCACATGGCCGCTGGGTGGGCGTGTCGAGTTTGGTCGAGCAGCTTAATTAAATTGCAATTGCCATTTAACTGGCGGCGAGGTTGGCGGAAAAGTTAGCTGGAAACAGCAACAAAACGGGAAATGACAATGGCGGCGACGCCGTTTTCGGCGTGTTTTTTTGGCAGCGTTAAAAAAAAAAAAAAATAAAACAGAACTGCGGAGACGTGGGTCGTCTGACCGACGGAGACAAGTTCATGCCGCTTGGGGGTTGCAGCAATAGCAACAACGGCACTGGCAACAATCGTGCGAAAAAGCATAAAATTCAAACTGCCCGAAAGCAAAAGCAAATGCAACAACTACAGCAGTAGCAGCAGCAGCATCAGCAACAGCAACATCATGCAAATTCATTATTTGCGCGGCGTGCACTAAACGCAATGGCAGCAACAGTAGAGTGGCATAAAAAATTGAACAAATATGCAAAAAATAAATGTTGCAAAAATCTTTCGCTGATGCAAACAGAAAGCTCGTGCATCGTAAAAAACTCAAGCTTTGTTACGTCAGTGAAGCATGGGTGGGGAGCGTGGGGAGTAAAAAGGCGACTGCCTGTCTAAGCCTGGCTAAGTCTCCGGCTAGTCCGCACTCAATCAACTCTTGACGACGACTAATTTCTCTTGTCCGCTTTGCACACTCAATTCACTCGATTTACTTGGAACCAACGAACCTCTTCGAATGCTCCCTGCGTTTGTAAGCTCGCACGCGGTTTATCGCTTAATTCCATGGGCCAAGAGGAAGCTGCAAAAATAATTCGAATATTGGCTGAAACATCGCGATTATCAGATACAAAATCGGAATCGAATGAGGCCTTGATAAACTTACATTGAATAATGCAAACTGCTTATGCTATGTTGTGTTTAGTAGTAGGGCAGTAGTAGCCTTGATCCCATAAACCCACGAAAGTCCGCAAAAAACAAAGGAAAAAATTGCTTCCATGAAGCAGAAGTGGTTTTTCTTTTTCTTTGCTGCTTGAGCCCAAGATAAGCGCTCTTTCAGCAAACAATTTACAATTCAAACGGGTTTGCATTCCTTTTGCGTGTTTATCGAGAAAATAGATATTTTAATGTCGAGTTTTTGCGGCTAATTGCGTTGCCGCATCGCATAACCTCAGACTCATCAACAATATCGCGTAGCTGCTTGCGTTGGACGGCGTGAAAAGCTTAATGAAAAACTCACATAAATTTCACACAAGCAGCGCCGTTATTCTCTTTTGCCCACTATCTCTCTCTATCTCTCTCTCTGTCCCTCTCTCTTTTAATATTGCTGTTTGCTCCTGGGTACCATGAAGATGGAGACAGAAATCTTCCGCTTTAAATATTGGGCGTTCGTGCGAAAATCCTCGTAAAAGTGCGCAAAAAGCAAAAGGCAAATGTTGGACAGACAAAGGGACGTGGAAGAGAGAGAGAGCGCCACGCAGTGTGTCGCGTCCTTCGTGGCTCGTAGCTACTTCAATATTTACGTAATAAAAAATTCAATTTAGTGAAAGTTTAAACGCACGCCAAAAACATCGATGCGAATGTCGATTGAGGTCTCTGACTACCCAAAAGTGCCAAGTCAAGTCTTCCGATTCTTATGGGTTGAATGGGTTGGAATATCAGCAGCTGCCGCACAGACGAAGCGCTTCAAGCATGTCAATTTCATCTTGGCCCAATAAATTCGATTTGCAAGTGCAACGCAAATACGAAATATCCCAAAGGATGCCAGTCTCCAATGTCTCCGGTTCCTTCACACTATTTGCTTCTCTCTGCTTCTTTCTGCCACTTCCACAACCAGCGATTATCGCTAGTTAGTTTTCGTTCCCTGGGATCCTTCGTTGCTAAATTTTCATCTGGATATGTAAAAAGGAAGCTACAAAAATTTTGAAACTGATTACGCTTGAGGCAAACATCCATGCCACATAGGTGCCTCTCATTGGTGTGCGTTTGTTCCGCACGTCTCTGTCTGGCACTTTGACTGTGATTTTTGCTCTTCGTGTGTCTCTTGTGGGCATGTGACGACAATATTGTCGACGATTCCATTACACTCTGCCTTACTAGCTGTCAGTTTCAAATAAAAAATATTTTCCCACTACTCGTCGTGTGGCAACTAGCCGTCTTGTCATGTTTTGCCACATTCTCAATCTTAGATTGTGCTGCGTAATACGCTGCGTATGCGTAATGCAATATACACTCATATTGATAAGCCATTATATGATTATATGATTATGACAATGCCTTTCAGTTGAGCAGCCGGGCAGTCGAGCAATTGAGCAGCGCGATGTCAACAGCGATTGCTGATTACAACACGTACAAATTGACCAAAGCCAATTTATTGAAACCCCCGTTCGGCCTTGTGCCTCCTATAAGTCAATAAAAATGAGCCATAGAATGAAGAAATGAGGCAATCCGACAGCAGACGTAAGTAGATGGATGCCAATGGCATCCGACTGTGTCTGGTCCGAACCTGGCCCTGGGCTGGACCTGGGGGCCTAGAGGGTAGGGCTGGGCGGTATATGTAAGCTGTAGAATGGCTACCGCCAGCGAGTGTCCGTCGTCTTGGGCTGTAAATAAATTAAATTTCCGTCGTGCCGTAAACAGAGACGCATATCGATGCTCGGGGCAGGTGCTGAACGGTTGGTCGAAGGTTGTTGTGCAGCAGGCGGATGGGGATGGGATATCCATGAATATTTCATAAAGCTACGGCCCCAGCTCATTTCCCCACCTTTGGATGGTTTCGCTGCACTTTGGTTTATTAGCAGCAAATTTATGGCGTATTTTGTGTTTCCCGCGCGGCGAATGCATTTAAGTGGGCGCCACGCCCATTGCATAACGCCCCCGATGCAACTGCTGCAAATTGCTTATCAATTTATGCAAGTGATATAGAAAGAGCACGGGGGAGGGGTTCGGGTTGGTGATAAATTTCGCCGCAGTTTGTGCCCTGTTGCCACCAGCTGTTACAAACACGATACATTGCGTTTTTTTCTCACTCGGCTGCCGTGCATCAACTGCTGACCCAATTGCCAACCGGCCCAGGATAGTTTGCGGCTATTTTCGGACCAAGCCCGTTGACCAACAGACAGGCTGCATATTTAGAGTGCGGTTGTTGTTCTCGCTGCTGTTGATGGTGATGCTGCTGCTGCTGCTGCTGGTGGCATTCCGCGGCTATTTTCGTTAGCCTCTGGGTTATGTTGCGTATGTGTTGTGGCACAGCTACAAATTCCTCGGCATGTCTTCAACATCATTGGAGCTCTACTAATTGGGTGTCACAAAAATTGCTTTATTAGCACTTTTTCCGGAATACGAAGTCAAGTCTGAATTCGGTGTGAAAATAAACGAAAATATTAAAGAATTTTAGCTTAATTTCATCATCGAAAGAAAGGAGCTAAGCAAACGACAAATTCCACTCACATATTTACCTCGAGTCTCTCAGGTAAACAAAGGCTCCAACACATGACATGTATTTTCATTAGTATCGCCACCCCCTCCTCATGGCTGGGATATGCTGCCAGCATTTCAGCACTCAGCTGCAAAGGCGTTGTTTTTGTTGTTGGGCCTTGCACAATTTCGTGTCTAAGCCTCCTGCGATTGGTTGTATAATATGGATAAAAAGAGCATGATTAAATTTAAGCTATTTTCCTGCGGGAATCCTGAACATACATGCATTCAAGTCAGTTGGCTGATCTTGGCCAGGCCAATTTAATTGTTTGCCTTTTAGCTATTATAAATACACGAAAATTTCATATAAGTTATTTCTATTTGTTTATTTTATTTTGGGGGTTTTTAAAATTCTATGGCAAATAGCAAATTAAAATGTTAAACTGATACTTTTGTTGTGCTTTCTTAAGGGTTGGCTCCACTACGTTGTTTTCTTGTTTACATAGCTTGGCTTTCGTTTGTTTTCTATAACATTTTTTAGCTCACGCTCGGTGAACGCTCTCAACCCAGTTAATCAGCCATTTATCCCAATTAGAATATAAGAAATTGTGGCAGCATCGTGCCCATAACCTCAATAAACAATGAAAAGAACATTTACCTGGCGAGTACACGTCATTCCATAAATTTTCCCCCAAAGTTGGAGATGAATCACTGCTCGCGAAACAGCTGCTCGTAAAATTGGTATCGACTAGAAAAGTGATAAAGATTGGAGGGGAACAGTTCTAAGTTTAACAATAAAAAGCCCGTATATGCTTTTGAAATTTCGCAACTTTCCCTGGCCGCACTTATTTTGCAATAGTGGAATGCTGGAAAAAAATCGCCATCCACAGCATCATCCTAAAAGCAGGCAGCAAAACGACGGTTTTTCAGCGAGGAGCTGTGATGCTTAGCTGGGGGTCAAGCAGGCTGTCTGCAGGTTTAACTTTAATTCATGCACATTAATTGCCCGCGCCTTCAGCTAAGAGCAGAGCCACTTGAATTTGAATACCCTTTTGTTCATATACAAAAATATCAGGCAGAAGGAGAAGATTTTGGCTTACTATATTCTATATTCTAGCTTATATCCGTCTGTTTGCTCCCGCTTTATAAAATAGGTTAAAAATATTCAATTAATTGCAGAGTTAAATTTTGAATGATTACGCTCTTTAAATAAAAAATAATAAAAGGTTTTCATGAATGACTTCCCCAGGTCAAAACTGGGCACAGGGTATTTGCCAGTCGATAGCTGAAGACTAGTTTATTTGCTTCTTTCAACTATCGCTCTTGAAGCTTGCTCAAAGCGACACCTTCGCAGGCTCTTCTTGTTGCAGTTGTCACTGTTGTTGTTATTGCCGTGGTTGCTGTTGTTGCACTTGCTAAACGTTTGTCTCAACTTTGCCATGTCGCAGTCGCACTCAGCCGAGCTAAATTAGTTTAGCAGCGTGCTAGATGTGCTAAAACTTTATGTGACTGACTTAATGAGGGTGATTCGCAGAACGGGTAAGAGGGTAAGGGACGCCTTTGTCCCCCATAAACAACTCATGCATTTATGCAGCGAGTTGAAAGGTGACTGTACACCTGCAACACTTGAGCGGTTGTGACACCCTTCGTTAACAACACACAAGACCCCTGTAATCCCCTTACCCCAGCGTCACATAAAGTTGCCCGAAAATTAGTTTCTTGTTTGGGATTGGATATGGGATCCAATGATTTTATTAGGGCGATGACAACTTCCCATCTGTTGGATTTTGGGTGCGTTTTACGCACTTTTTCAGTTCGTAACCATCGCAGGTCAAGTTGTCCAAGGCTGACACAGGGCTTTTGCTTTAAATGGGTGAAGGCTGAAGCTCCCAACTTGCGGTGGACGTTGTTTTTGTCAATGCATAATGTTATAAAGTAGCTCATGCATAAACCAGTTCGTTAAAAATTTAGCTGCTCCATGGCAGAGACAGCTAGTTACGCACGTTACGTTACGACCAGGCGACGGCGGCGGCGACGGCGGCGGCGACGGCGGCGGCAACGGCTCTGCGGCTCTGCTACTGGCAGCTCGGCTGATAAACTTTTACGTTGATAACTAACGGCAGGTGCAAGTGGGCGTAAAAAGGAAAACTCTTCTCTTGTGGGGGGCACACCATATTCATATCCATATCCATTTGCACAGACACATATACGTGCAAGTACGTGATTTGCGTGTGTTATGATCCAGCAACAGATAGATGTGCTCTATGAGTCCTACAGATGCTGGCGATGGAACAGTTTACTCCTCCCTCCCCATCCACTATAGTAAGGTTTTTTTTTTGTATTGCCAGCGCACAACATTTGCATTTACCCTAATGCCAAGTGGCTTTAACAAGCGGCCACTCGACACAGGTTAAGGCCTTTTTCGCCAAACTCATTTAAATGTAAATGATTTTGTATTTTCAATTAGCATTTCGTCTGATATACCACACGTATACTCCATGTAAACAAAGATAGAGAGAGAGAGACTTTTGTGTTATGTTAAACAGTCTAGGGCAGTTTATTGCCTGCTTGACCTTTCGACACGCCCACACCAAGTCTCAATTGGGGCTAAAGAGCCTCTTTCTTATTTTTTCTCTCTATCTCTGTTTCTCGAATTAAAAATAAAGCGCAAATTTTAAGCCTAATGACCGCTGAGTGTCAGAGACTGTCCAATAAATTGAGACGCCTACGGCAAGAATGAGAGATAGATAAACAGCAAAAGAGCGCGAGAGGGAGCGTAGTTGAGTTAACGCAGATAAAGAGCTGAAGCGCTGACGCTGCAGCTTGAATGATGCTGTGCAATAAAAAACTATGAAAATTAAAAGCAAATAGAAGAAACAGCAACATAAAGAGGAAAAGAAGAACAAAATGAAGCATGCGAATGCATGCTACGTATATAAAAATACGAAAAACGCTTGCGGTGCTCAGTGGCTGCTCGTCAGGGCTCGCTGTCAGGGGTCTCCACCCCTCTAAGTAGCTGCAAAGAAGTTTGTTTGATTTGGGACAAAGCCAGCTCAGGGCCACTGCGGGCTGAACTGAATAGAACACTGGACGAAATAGTTTTCTCCACAATGTACGACACAAATACGAAGCAAACCATTCAGTTCAGATGTAAAGGGGATTAACAACGCAGCAGTTGTATGAACGCCCGACAATCAGTTTACCCATAAGCCCATAATTTTGAGAGATATTTTTGAAAGTTATCGAGCAAACATAAAATGGAATACTTATTTGTCTAAATTTCGTACAAGTGCGAGATATCCACCTAAAACTATTCACGAATATCCACTCTGCACTAAAAGCACACATTGAGTCACAATTGCGGGACATCAACAAATTCAAAAAAACAAAAAGTGACAATATAGAAACCGCCGTCCAATAGCGCTGTTCGTTCTAAAAGCTTTTACTGTACTCTCAGCAAAAGCAAATTTCGGTTCGGGAATATGTGCAGTAAGGTCGGATTAAAGTGTCAGTCAGTGCTGGGTATTCATGCGGAAAACTTTAGCCCAGACCCACCCACGAATCCAGCGGATGCAATTGAAAAATAAATGGAGAGAAGCTGGGTTGCATTCGCAAATCATAAACTGTAATGGTTCCAATAGGAGTTTAGCCGACACATGATAGTGATAATGACCCAGCACATGGTGGGTTCAAAACACTTGACACCCGTCCGCCCAGCCAACGGTGGATCTGGGAGCGGAAACGGATAGTTAGTTGCTCCTGGGGCTGTTTGAAGTACAGTTTACAGTTCTGCATGTAACCACTGGACAGCGTTGCTTTGTTTGAGTCGATTTTTCTTTGTCGTCTGCACGGCAGCACCGTCGCCTGAGCTGCTGCCTTCGCCTGTCACCTCTGTCCCTCTGCTGTCTTTTGTGCAGAGCTTTTAGCAGACTTCCTTCCGCTGCACCATATTTAACTCTTTTTATCTGGCGGCGCATCCAACTGCGCGCTCATTATGAATATTATCGGGCAGGAGGCCAAAGGGTGGTGGGAAGGATAGATGTATCTGTATGTGTGTGTTTCTGTGTCTTGTTGTGTTTTATATTTCTGCTTCTCGATTTGCGCTTTACTCTTTATATATTTTTATTGAGTGCCAAGCGATAAAAATTAATTTTGAATCTCCCGGGCACACACTCACACACACACATATATATATATACATACTCTAATTGCTAATTGTCTGTGTGCAATTAACGGTAAAATAGTTTTAATTATTGTTCTGTGCGGATAATGGTTGTTATCTCGCTCGCCCCCAATTCATTCGCTAGTTTAAGCTGAAATTTATGTAAAATTGAATGCAGAAAAAATTAATGCAATTACATTTTAAATATTGCATTTGCATTTGTATGTGGGCGTGGAAAGGGCTTATTCAATTGAAATGCGATATTTCTGTAAAGTTCCAAATTAATTGGTGCAGACACAACAACATATAAATGGCTTCGGTTTTCTTTTTCTCAGTCTCATTTTCCTCGATTTTTCACGTTTTCTGTACGGCATTTTAAGTAATTTCATTTATGACACTTTCGTACACGAATAAACAATTTGAAAAACTGGCTTAATACCCACATTAAAAGACAAAACCGACAGCGAAAAATGGCAAGCATTTGTGGTGGAAAGTACACGCTGAAACAAAAATAAAAATAACAATAACAAAAGACAAATTTGCTTGCTTCTCTCAATTGGCCAAAAGATTAATTTTACGCACGCTGCAGAAATATGTAAAAATGTATTGTGGTATGTCCGTATTGTATGGTTCACCCCCGCGGAAATGGGGTAGAAGAACAGGAGAAAGTGTGGGGACTGCTTTGTTGTGCCCGGCTTTTGGCTGTACAAATCGAACTTATCGCATATATGCTGTCCATCGTGATTGATTATCCATTCTTTATTGTTTTGTGTTGTTGTCTCTGTTTTTGCTTGCCGTGACAAATTTGATAAAATTTCACTACCACCCACTTCTGCTCATGTAGTGCCAGCCGAAGGAAACAACATAGTCGTGTAGAGTGTGCACAAAAAATAACAATAGTTCTCGTGTCAAGAGTGCTGGCCTAGAAAATATCCTATATGCTGACCCAAAACTGAACCAATTTTAACAAAGTTTCGCATCCTAATTAATCAAATTCAATTAATTCTTTATTTAAATCCAGAAAATTATAGATAAGTTTGGGTAGCTTAAAGCCTCATAATTAAATACATTTATATTCCACTTTTACCTATTCACAATAAAAACACGGTGTTAAAATAGAACTCAATAAAACGCCAGCCAAGATGGCAACGATGCCCCAATTGTGGTAGTGCTTATCTTGGCAATAACCCAGGGGCCCCAATAAGTTGTCTGAATGAGAGCCCTCTGCTCTGGGTAAGCCTTATTCTTAAAATCCGTCGATAAAATAAATAAAAATGTTCGTTTTACATTTTTCTCTCTGCATGCTCTTTGGCACGACATAATCCATATCTTTCGATCGATTTGAATCCAGATAATAACATAATCAATAGCATAGGCAAAGTCGGTTAAGTGTTATCAAAGTTATGGTGCGTTTAAATTTGAACCTTTCCCTTTTCCCATGTGCAATTTTTAGTGTACAACGACATGAGTTTTGAATAAAAGAATACATGTTTCCAGATCCTGAAATGAAATTAAGCCTGCGTGTTTTTTGTTCGTAGTACATACATGCATACAATATATATATTTATAAAAAAGTATACGCTGGTCGTTTTGCTGCATAAATGAGTAAATACAAATGTTCCTTTAATGTAATTAGCCAACAATGGCAGCCAGCAGCGGCAACAAAAAGAATAACAACAAAAACCAATGACAATTTAACAATGTGATTAATGCGCCAAATCCATTACGAAAAATATTGAAAGCTGGCAGCAGAGCCCAGCATCAGTCAGGAGTGAAAGAGAGATTGGAGCGCCAGCGCCAACCCCTTTTGTTTTGGGGTCAACCACGAACCAACATTGGCTGTGTGTATATATACTATGGTGTATACATGTATTTGTTGTGTGTGTGTATTTGCAAAGGTTGCTTTACTGTTCCCGGGGCGTGCTTTTGTTGTTGTGGCTGCTCCTGCGTATTCATGCATATGCATATGTCGGAAATTGTAACGATTATACGCCGGACACACACAGGAAACGCCGTAACCCTATTGCCCCCATTTTCCCCTTTGTCCTTTCGAGAACAGTCTACCTTAATGGTCCCAATAGTCTCCGTCTCCTTTGAGCCGATGATCATTATTAGCGTTTATTAGTGCTCTGTTCATCTGGTGGACAGAAGGTGCAAAAGTATGTTGAAAAACGTTAAGGGCGCTTTTTAGTATTACCGTGCTTTTGAACAATTTTCGGTATATTTATGTATATATGCTTATATTCGCATTACAAGTTGTGCAAATGGCTTTTTAATTTATTGCAATTCGAGCGTAATACAGGCACCATTGTGCTTTACTTGGACACAGTGCCTCCTTGACTGTTATAATGCGTTTTTAATTAAAACAAATATGAACAATATATATTTGTGCGCTCTGTGAGGCATAATCAGTTGATGGCTAAGATTCAACTTGCGCCTGAAATTGAACCCAAACTAAGTCATTAAAAGTTTGCCGTGACTTTTGCAGTTGCAAATAGAAAACTTCTTCAGCAAGTTCCATCAAAACTGCAGATGGATAGAGATGAGACAGATAGACAGAAGAAAAGAGAGAGCCATACGTTGCGCTTATTTGCATCGAGGGGCGGTAGTCCATCCCCTCTCGGCTTTGAGTTGAGGAAACCGTCGTGGCTGGCGCAGCTCATTATAAATTTGTTGATGCTGCATATCTCGGGCTTCGGCTTCTGCCTGGCAGGATGTGCTGCGCTCGTTTCCTGACAGCTGCTTTTGCTACTCCGGGTCCTGCTGTTATCCTGCAGCTATACTGCCTTGGCCATATCAGTAGCTTTTTATGCTTATAGAAGCAGCACCAGCAGCAGCAGCAGCAGGAGCCACGACTTTGGCATTTCGATCTCGTAGGTTCAGCTGTGAAGCGGGCTTACGAGCCAGGGAACTTGTCTAAAAATCACGCATAATTTATTTACCATAAACAAGATGAAGAACAAGCAAAGTGAACGAAGGGTGGCCACATTTAGGATGTCCTTGGACAGACGGGCGGACGAGCGAGCTCGTTTATGTTGCGAAAAGTTGCTGCTTGTCATCGTTACACTTTGCACATGTGCTGCGCAATATTACGTATACGCAGAGATTGGCTAGCTGCATTGCTTTTGAGATTTTTGTTAAAATGTTGATGAAGTTGCTGCTGTTGCTGCTTTTGGTGCAACACAGTCTGAAACAGTGAAATACGACTTACAAAATGCAAGCGTTGAAAAATATCGAAAAACAACAACGCGCAGTTGAGAAACCAAACGAGCTAAAAGCGAAGAGCGAGAGCGCAGCAATAAAAATCGCTTTATCTTCATTTAAGCTAGCAAGATATCATTGCCAACACATACACACATACGTACGTACATGAGTGTGTATGTATAGACGCACACAGACAACAAGCCAAACAAGCAGGAGCACAAACCCCCCCAGACTCTGCCGCATTAAATAATAAATGCAACGAAAATAAAATAAAAACTCGGCATAGAAAAAATATTGAAACAGCGCAACCGCTCAACTGGGCTCGAGCCAGAGCCAAAGCTCGAGGCAGAAGCGATGAGAAAATGCTGGAATAAATGGTAGATTCATGTACACGTGCATACACCACCTCAAGGATAAACAGTTGAGCCACCAAGTGGATACATGCATTCTACTCAGCGTGTTTTCCTTTTTCCGTATATATACGGCGATGAACAAGCTGTGTCTGTGTGCCCGTTGTGTAAAAAAAAGTTCAGGTGTGGGCACAGTCCCAATAGATAGAAACTTAAAGAGCGGAAGGACCGGCTGGTCTGCAGTTATAGCACGGATTCATCCCGTTATCCCCACAGCTGCGAATGACTACGGCCATGAAGTGGAAAGAACATCTGTGTAAACAAATGTCAGTTAGCCTTCATTTGCCGTTTACAAGATAGAGGCATTGACGAAGTGCAAAGGTTAAACCCATTTAAGCGACAATTGAGCGCAATTAAGGCAGTAAGCACTGAAAATATTTTAAATAGATGACAACGGCACATAGCTCTCGCTATTTGATAAAGATACAATCTCAACGTAAGCTTTAGTTTTGGGATTTCATCATATTTTCGGAATGAATTATTTGAAGTTCTTCAATCGTGCATTTTAATGGTTATGAATTAAGATACGAACAATAGGTACTTACAGGCGATCAATATTTATACTCGTTCACAAAGTGAAAAGAGTATATTGGTTTTGTGCAATGTCGGTCTTGCTGTCCGTCTGTCTGTATAAACGCAATTCTTTTCGCCGCTTTAAGACAATATACTCGTGTGTACTCGCGTCAGATTAAGTGTTCAGCATTTTGGGCTGCGCCCATTGGGGGCGTGGCAAACCGATCACATATAAAATCGCAATTTTAAAGCTAGAGTCACCAAACTTGGTATGCAGTTAGCTGACGACCTTCCCAAAAATTGCATCCTTGCTATCCCGGCCACGCCCACTGAAAATCAAATATGCCTATTTCTTCCACGGTTTTTAAGTTGGACTCATTTTGCATAGATAATTCAGAAATGCTTCCCCAAAATCAGAAAAAAAATTTTTTTGGCCACACCTTCCAGTCCACATAATCGAAAAATCCGATCTACCTGAAAGCTCAAATCGATAAGTGTTGAATATTTGCACAATCGAAATTTGGTATGTAGACAACTGGTGACCTTCCCTAAAAAATAGGAAATACCTATCACAGTTTTTTAGCTAATATTATCAAAGTTGGACGGTAGATAACTGTTCAGTTCCGTTAAAGAGCGGCACAAAGTTTCCTCCTCCCCTAATAATAATCAGGAACGTGAACGAGTATAACGCAGTCGGTAACGCGCGACTGCAACGCTCTTACTTGTTTCTCTTCTTGTTTTTTTCATTTTGTAAACCAAGTGTAATTATGCTTTGCTGGTCGATATTCCACTTCACTAAATAGTCAAAGAACCAATTTAATAACAACGAAGGCTGTTGCTACTGAGAAGAGAATTTTAATAAAGCAATTTTTTTTTGCGTTCAAGGCTTGTTAGACATGCATCCATTGTCTTTCATAGTATACATATTGTTTTATGAAAATAAGAGCATCAACTGGGCGTGGCACGAGCCACGGGGCGGGCGAGGAAATCGTTACATTTTGCGGGCACACAAATCAAAAATTTATTGAAAACGAAAAATATTTGCATGAATGAAGTTGTTCAATGCGTCCGCAGGTGTGCAAATATGCAAATGTGCAGTTAAAGGGCATTGAGAGTGTACCGATGCACACAGATTGCTTTGCGATTGAAGTCTGCTTCCGTGCTTGTTCAATGGGCACATTTTGATTAATGCCGCTTTTAACTTTCTTGCATTGCAGGCAAAACGGATACAGAGCAATGAGCTGGCCGCGATTAAAGTCATCAAACTCGAGCCCTCCGACGATATACAGATCATCCAGCAGGAGATTTTTATGATGCGCGACTGCAGACACACCAACATCATTGCCTACTACGGCTCCTATCTGCGACGCGACAAGCTCTGGATTTGCATGGAGTTCTGTGGCGGCGGCAGCCTGCAGGACATCTACCAGGTGACCGGGCCCCTCACTGAAACGCAAATCGCTTACATGTGCCGTGAGACGCTCAAGGGCCTCGAGTACCTACACTCCATGGGCAAAATGCATCGCGACATTAAAGGCGCGAACATTCTGCTAACCGAATACGGCGATGTAAAGCTGGCCGACTTTGGGGTTTCAGCCCAGATAACAGCCACCATCAACAAGCGAAAGAGTTTTATAGGTGAGTGCAGTGACTTCAAATAAATGACATAGATTAAGCAAACAACACAAGCTCTGGCGCTGAACATTTTGGTCACAAGATGACCCTGTGACAAGAAAACTTTTTATACTCGCTCACGAAGTATAACCCAATATACTAGTCCATCTCTCCGGATAAATGCAACTTTTTTCAGCGCTATTGAAGGTATAGAGTTGAAACTTTGGATATATACTTGTGGTTATCCTCTTCAGACAAAGTGGCAGTGGAGGCTGGCAACTCGATAACATGTCGATACATCTCAAATCGCAAATCGAAAAAACATGAATATTTCCCTCCATCCCACCTTCTCGCACCCCTAGCACCACACAATTTGCAAAATACCGAAAAATTTGTCTATTTGGAATTGGTCCGTCCTAAGACAGAAGTGGGATTTAAATTATAATAGGTTTATAAAGAAGGGCCCCGAACATATGACTGTAAAAAGTATTGATATATGTTAGCAAAAAAAGACGCGGACCAGGAGAGCTTTCCAGAGGACTCACCCAAACCACAATCGACAAACCGACAGACAATCCGCATCGATTTAGCTTAAGTGTTTATCATTGTTTAGCAATGTGTTGTGTTTCTGCTGGAGTCCTGTACCACACACACACAGGAAACAACTCTTAGTATTGACAGGACTCTGACAGTAACCGCAATTGCTTTTCACGCTTTTAAACGCTTATACAACAGCTGTCAGAAATAACGAACAAACAAATAAGCATGAAAACACAAAAACACCATGAAAAGGAGGCAACAGTGCGAAACAGAAAAAGGAAAATTAAATATATGAAAGAAAAAAAAATACAAATAGGAGTAATAAGAACAATAATCTGTTTTATAAAAGTAAAGAAACGTAAAGACAGAGCAGCAACTGAGAATAGGGAGGTAAAGTAATTTGGAACAATTCAATTTAAAGGAAAATATCAAATGCAGACATGGAGCTGGTAGAATGGGGAGCTGAGTTGCGAAGCGCGTCAGCAGCGTCCAGTTACACCGGGAATTGAGTCTGGCAGAGGTGGGCTGTTATGGATTCGGCCATTGTTAGACGCCCGCTGTGTCCACTATGCGAACTCAGCTCCCATTGAGTTGTCGTTATAGCCAAACTCTTGACCAGAAGAAAATAATTTTGTAAAAATGTCCCATTTGGGGTAAGCCGTCTCGCTTGTGCGATTGCTTTTGTTCAACTTGCTACATTGAGACTTGCATGGCTGCCAACTACCTGGTTCTCCTGCATCCATTTGTATCTATTTATTTTTCAGCACTAATAGATTTCTGCTGCAGTGCTTTAAGCAGATATTCAGTTTGTGCCAAACAATGCCAACTCCAACAAAACGAAGTCAAGACTCGGCTTTAAAATTTCTTTGCAAATAATTTAAGCTGCGTCATCCCAGTTCTACGCAATTTAAATGTAAATACCAACTTATCAGGCACCGACCACATGCAGCGACATTTCAGCGACTGGCAGCGCAGACCATGGCCCTCAGCCATTTACTCAGCAGGACACGCAGTTTTTATACCCTTGCAAAGGGTATTATAATTTTGTCGCAAAATGTGAAAGTGTGATGTTAATATAAGTGGAAGCTTTTTAGACAAGCTAGATAATCTTTTTTACAATATTTCGATTTAAATCGATCGATTCGTCTAAGCAATTTGACCTTTTAGGCACCTTTAAGCTGATATAAAGAACACGGAAATACATGGAAATGTGAAAAACAAATGAGAAGGCTCTAGTCGGGGCTCCCAAATAGGAGATACATACACACATACATACACACACAAATGCACGGCGCACTCTACTCGGCATTTGCGTGTGCCCCCCACTATTCAAACGAAATCTTTGCTTTGTTCTAAACTAAATGTATGACCTTTATAAAAGCTGCAGTACCAATCAAGAGCACCTAAATGTATGTAAAAACAAATTTGTACGTCTGTAGTATTTGAATTGCAGTTTTTATGATTTTCTTGATATTGGGGCGATTGGGGGAGGTATCTGAAATATTTAAAATCTTTGTATGCTTTACGCGAACAGATTGACACTTTGCTGGCTCTAGCTTTTATAATTTAGGAGTTATGCTTAAAAAACCGGGTCAAAAAAGCGATAAATATTGATAATAAGTAAACGGAAAGATTTATCGATCTTTTGAAATAATCTTAATCTGCGTATGGTACTTACGAACCCAATGAGTCCAAGATCTGCTCTCTAGATCTGCTTTGTTGTCTCTGAAATCGACGCTAAATCGGATCGTCTAGTAATGCTGATCAAGAATATATATGTTTCTGCCTATTAAATACATTTGCACAAAATTATACCCTTTTACCCATTTTCAAGGGGTTTCAGGGTATAAAAAATATCCAACAGTACCAACATCGTCTTTATATAACATAAAACTGTCAGTGTCCTTGTGCTTTCATTTAAGTATGCACGCACTTTGTTTACCGTAGTTGCCACGATTGATGAGGTGGCTTTTGATAAGCGAATATGCGTTTAAATCTGTGTCATAAATCAGCGCTCGCTACTCATGGCCGAACCGTTAATTAGTTTCTTGAATACCCGAGTGCACTTAATGAAAACTTTTGACTTCTGGCCGTCTTATCAGAGTCTAAGGCGTTTATAAAATTATGACAGCGGCTTGTTGTCAAAGCCCTCTCACGCCTTATTTAGCCAGTCCCATTTGTCAGGTTATTAAATCGCCTCCAAGACGTCAATAAAGTGCGCGATTTGTGCGTTGTGATAGCAATAAAAAGACGAAGCTGCGACGAGTTACTTTTATGTCATTCGCGTCAGAATAGATTTATGCAGAGCATGAAGCCTTTGGACTTGACCGTTGAGCCTGAGCAAGAATTTAGTTTAGTTTGTAATGAATCGTAAAAATCTCGGCGCTTGGATATAAAACCTAGAGATTTTACAGCATTCTGCTCTTTACAGCCAATACAATTCGTCGCTAATTGCGTGAGCAATTTGATTGATGCTTCCTATAAAAGCTGGGTCCTTAATACAGGTCTTGTAAACAGTCGTTAATAAAATTTTGAAGTCTGTTCAATGGGCCAAGTTCAATGCGCTCGATTTCCTTGTTGTCACATTGTTGCTATCCTCTCTGTTACATGTCATAATCAAGCTCAACTTTCGTAAACCGCGTATTAACGTTTTTTTTATTTCAACCAAAATATCTGACAAGTCAACGCCCCAATGAGATCAGACAGGATTCTTGCTGGCTGCAAATGATAGTCACGAGACGGTTGATGTAAGCGACATTTGCCAATGAATCCTGACTTGCAGACAATGTGGTGTGTGTGTGTGTGTGTGCCTGTCTGCAGTTGGCAAACAATGTGACGTTGCTTGCTGTTATCAACTCGAGAGCTTCTTCAATATGACATTGTTGCTGTGACAAATGTGGCGATAAACACACAAACGTCTGTCTGTCTATCGTGTCTATCTTTGTGTCTGCAAGAAAACCGCAAACAAGACAAATACAGCACTGGCGCACATACACATAAACATTCACACATCGTCAATAACAAGGGCAGCTGCGGGACAACGCGGGCGCAAAACAGTCGCCAGATGGCGTTTTATTATTTAATAAAAAGAATAAAACAAAAGTGTGCTTATGCTTGTGTTTAGTGTCATTAAAAAGTCAGCTGCAACAAACGACATCATCATCCTCATCCCCATCCTTACCACGAGGATGTCATTGTCATTGCCGTTGTCACCTTCTTGCTGGAGCTGTCTGAGACTTGGCAACATCCGCGGTTACATGCAATAAAGCTAAATGTGTGTGTGCCATCAGCCTGCTATTGAGCGAATGATTTCAAATACCATTCAAAAATATGCCCCGAAATACCCTATTCGACAAGCAAGAATTATTCATAGTAGCTGAGTTGACTTTGCGAAACATAGTATCTGTTAGTCGTGCACGCCTCGCTGTAGGAGCACAATTAACAAAATGACTGTCAGTTTGCGTCACCGTTTCGCTCACATTTTAATTAAATTACGCGCCAACTGTGGCTGTGGCAACTGTCACAGCTAGCCAGAGCGTTTAATTCTGAATGTGGAATCTCCGACCCAGTTGACATCTCGATGCACGTGCTCGACACGACGGTGACTCGTTTCTCTTTGTGAGTCAAAGGCCAAGTGGATAGCGAAGCATTAAATATAATTTTCCACCTTCATTGTGGCTTATTTCAATTGCATTATAAATAAGCGGGACATACTCTGAGTAATTGATAATAAGTAATCACCTCAATCCTCTCCCGCAGGCACTCCCTATTGGATGGCGCCCGAGGTTGCCGCCGTGGAGCGTAAGGGTGGCTACAATCAACTCTGTGATATTTGGGCTTGCGGCATTACGGCAATCGGTGAGTAATTTTGATCAACACAACCTCGCTGATGGCAGATGAGTAATGTTTGGTCCGCATGCAGAACTGGCTGAACTGCAGCCACCCATGTTCGACCTGCATCCGATGCGCGCCCTGTTCCTGATGTCGAAGAGCGGCTTCAAGCCGCCGACACTGAGCAACAAAGACAAGTGGAGCCCGACGTTTCACAACTTCATCAAGACCGCACTGACAAAGAATCCAAAGAAGCGCCCAACCGCCGAGCGGCTGCTGCAGCATCCCTTTGTCAACAGCGAGATGCCATTGCGTGTGGCCAAGGAGCTGCTCCAGAAGTACCAGAGTCCCAATCAGCAATACTACTATCTCGATGGCGACGAAGAGGTGAGTATGACTCCCATGACCCCTGACCGCCATCGGCAACAGACTAAAGACTGGGCCCGTACAGCGACTTTGCCCCAAAGCCACTTGCCACCTTTTAAGTAATTTATTTACGCTCTTAGCGCTGCTTCGCTGCCCACTGTGCTCCGGCTTGGGCCAGCTAAATATATTTGCTTGGTTCGCTTTGTGCGCTGCCATTGTTGCACAAGACTCGGAGATTTAGTGGCCCATTAAACACCTTGGAGCCTAATTTAAAGGAGGCGTCCCGGGGGGAGAGCTAGGCCTCAAAATCAATACGTCGCAGCGTGCAGCAGGAAAAGCTGGGAAAGTTTTTAATGAGATTAGATAGGCCATTTTGGCTGAAGGACATGAGGAAGCATTCGATTGCGAATTGATAGCCCCAAAACCTTTAAGAATTTTCTATATATATAAAACGTTTGTAAATATTTGCATTATTAAATGTAACAAATCGAAATTTTGAAACTCAGTTGACGCTAACGAAGAGAGAAGGAGAAAGGCTTGTCCATTAATGCCGCCGTCTAGACGCCAAAGTGCGGGTTCCAAACAGGATCCTGACTAATAAATGCAAATTTAATGAAGGACAAATTTAAAAAGCCATTTTGTGTGATTGTGCGGCATGTCAACTCATAAATCTTCAATTTGTTTAGATGTTTCGTAAAACTTTTCGCTGCCTGTCGCTGTCCGTGCCACAAGCGGAGCTGGTGGGTGGGAATTCCGGGCCACTCGTGCTCACTTTGCTCTTTGCAGTCGAGTTGCATTAGAAGTATATTCAAATTTTAGTTAGCCAAGTGTTACGCATGGTTCCACTCTTCAAACTTCGTCTTAAAAAGCCGAATATGATTTTGATTTATGAGATTTTATCATAAACCGAAAACTTTGTCACTGCCCGACTACCAACTGACGATGGCTCAGCACTTGGCACCAACTTTAGCTAACCTTGTTTTTTTGTTCACCATTTCTTTTCTCGTTTCCCACACAGACTGTGGCCGGTGTGCCGCAGCGGATTGCCAGCAAGATGACATCGCGCGCCAATGGGGTTCCGGCCCAGAACCACACGCTCAAAACAGGCAAGTTGAAAAAGCTGCTACAAAAAAAAAAAAGAAACGAATAGTCGCTATTAATTACATTTTCCCTTTAACTTATTTTTCTTCTTGTCTTGTATTCTTCTCCTTCTGCAGGCCTGGCGACAAATTCCACGTGGTACGAGCGTTCTTCTAGTCCCGAGACGTTGCCCAGCGACATGTAAGTTTTTCGAAAACATATATTATGTATTTTTATAAATATATATATGTATATGTATATATATATTCCTTTGAATAAGTCGCGTTGCCTGAAACTTTGCTATAGTCTATTTTTTCTTGTTTACCAAGATTCACTTCTGCTTTATATATGTGTTTTATATCTGATAACTGCTTCAGTTTGCATTTCATTTATAGTTCAGTTTAACATATACACACACGCAAACACACACACATTTGTCCACAATTTGTCCTCTCAATAAAATGCTGCCTTCTTCTTGCTTTCAGCATGTACAGATCTTTTCCTGTTCAAACACTATATAATATTTTCCTCTATATTTATTTATAGTCAGAGCGTAGGGCGGCCAAGGCGCAGCGGCACTTTGATTATGAACATGTCCTTAAGGTTAGAGCTCCCAAGTTGCGTTTTGTAATGAAATTTGTACTCACCTTGCTGTTGCGCCCTAATGTCATTTAACTGCCGCCAGACAGTGCCTGGCCTTGACTGGCTTTGCTGCGCATCCACCTGCTGCAACTGCTGCTTGCAACATTTTCGGCGGTTTGACACAGTTGCAAGCACGATTTCCAGCTAAGCACGAGCATCGTATAATTTGACTGGTGTACACAGATTCAGCCAGACTCAATTTGCTGTGCTACCAATTGTTGCAGCTGCACGTATCCCCAGAGCTGTGCTTACTTTTGCTGCACACACACACACACACATACTCACTAATAAACACACGCATTCACAGTTGAAGTTGCGCTTAGTTAACTTTACGTGCTGGCAGGTATTCCGCGAAAAATAATGGCTACCTGCTCGCGCTGAATGATGGATACGCGTTTCTTAAGGCAGTTGCTGCACTTTGCAGCTCGATAAAAGGCGAAGGGGTGGGGGCGAGGTCGCTGAAAAGTATGCTATACAATAATAATAAGCAGCAGCAGAATCGCGAATTAGAACAGCGCATACACAAAAGAAAAACGTGCCGAACTTTAAAAACCCTTGCAAATGTATATAACATTAATTGAGCATTCAAGTTGGATGTCTACTGCCAACAATTAGACCGTTTGAAGCTACGATTAGCCAAAACATTCGAATTGAAAGTTCATTCTGTTTTACCAAGTTTGCGATTTGAGTACAAAAAAGTTAAAACCCTGTAGTTGGATATTTTTGACTGCGTTATCCTCGTTCACGGTCTTAGTTATTGTAATTTTAGGGGCGTGTCAAAAAATGTTCTGCCCGTGAAACGCAATAACCCTTGTTTAACAAGTTAAGCAGTAACGGTAACATCTGGCTGCAACTTTTTTACTTGTTTTCTTATATGGAAATTATATAAGAGTATATATATATAGATCATTTTTTTAAATACTAACAGACGGATGTCAATGTGTCGACTTGTTGAGTTGCTTTATGCTTTACAAATTTCGTGTTTTCATTGATGCAGCCTTAATGAGGGCTGAAGAAATCAATAAGAAATTAATACGCATTACACATACGCTACGTTGTACAGCTGTCAGGTAGTCAGGCGTAGCTGTAGTAATACGCGCTTTTTGTCATTTAAATTGATTACATTGTCGGCTTTGCCTAGCTGTTCTGATAGATGCCCACCACCCATAAGTAACCTATGCGTGAGTATGTGTATGCTTTCCACCTGCCACAACCCCGTTCGCATCTGCCATATTTGGTTTGGTTTGGTTTCTTGCCATAAAAATCGACAGCGTCAACTTTTATGTACTTATATTGAAAATGTACATAAAATGCTTACCCTGCCAAAGTTATTGCCATAAGTACGGGTTGAGTGCCACGTCTCCGGCATACGCAGCTCGCGGCTCAAATGGCGCCCAAAAAGTTTGTGCGGGTGGCTTTCAGCCATTTGCGACACATTTCTCAATGTTGTTCTTTGAGACTTCGGCTTACGCTGAAAGCAATCCAAGACCAACAGCTAATAAGGCAACAAAAAAAAAAAAAAACACAATAAACATCATTAATGCCGAAAGCACTGAAAATATTAGCCCATATTTTTTTTTATTTTTTTTCTTTCTGCTTTTTAATAAGGCAATTTCGGGTTGTCGTTCATTTATGTGCTGGAAAATATGATCCTAGAAAAAATTATGGTTTTTTTTTTCGAAATTGGTCAAAGCGTTTAATTGGGCGTAACAGCATCTTTGGCTAATAGCTTGCTTTTTTCTTTATATTTTACTTTTGCATGGTTGATCTTAAAGCCAGAACTGTGGTGTTTTTTTCCTTTACAGTTACAGTTAAAGTTACAGATTTTTAGCAAACAAAAAACATTTACAAACCAAACAAATATTTAAAAGTTTTTGGCAGTTGCTTGATCGAGTTTTTGTTAATTGTGGAAATATGTCGAGGACATATATTGAATAATTTTTGTTTAATTTATTAAGATGTTTTTACTCTTTGTAAACTATTTTTCTTTTTGTTTCTACTGGAATCTTAACAACCATATTTTTCTTTATTTTCGTTTTCTTTTCGTATATTTTTTTGTATTTGATTTTTGTAGGAGCCTCTTACAGTATATTGATGAGGAGCTAAAGTTAAGGTAACTACACAAATAATTTCTTTTGCGAAACGAATAAAACAAAACATAGACTTAGCTGGGCTAATTACCCCCGAAAAAAACAAATACGAATGGATAAAAACCCACATTTAACCCGGGCAACCAACCATTAAACCCCCGTAGCTCCACAAACTTACAACACACAAAGCCCGCACATAATATATACCTATGTACATATATTTAAATATCCTGCTCAACTAACGGGTGATGTTCTTACACACTACACAAATATATACACATATTCACAGCGACATGCATAGTCGTCCTAATTTAGAGTTAAATTTTATATGCATCCAGTTTCTGGTTGCACCTCACACTCCCTTACACTATCCCCTTCCTTGGCTTTTCTCAGTCGTTTTTTATTCTTATACTCATTAGTTGTGGGCGAGACTGTGGTAACCTCATTATCATGAGTGGGTGGCCACATCAGTTCATTATCTTTTTTCCTTAGCCTCACCTACTGTGTTTTATTTGTTTTTATTATTTTTATAATATTGTGTTTTTTTGTGCTAGCTTCCATTTTATTTTGCGTTCAAGTTTCATTAAGTTACTGTTTTCTTTACAAGTTTACACTGTCTCCGTCTCGTTCTTTTGTTAATTTTAAATAATGTGCACTCTTTTGTTATAACCGCTATTGTCAGCTTTTTGGCTTTGTCCAAAACTTTTCCTATACGTATACTTAATACTCAAGAAAATATAAATACAGTATCTATATTGTCTTTGGTAAGACCCCATAGTTTAGGCTGCATAATACGCATACGCACTGTCGCCAGCCGTTATTCGTTAAGTTATGCGGACGCAATAAAATAACAGCAAACGACAGCCATGAACAAATCTACACAATTTATACAGTATACAATTCGTAAGAAATACAACACTCCTTTGTCCGTTCAGACCCTTTTTCCAATTTTTAGTGTTTATTTATTTGATGTGTGTGCAAATGGTTGTCCGCACATTGCTTTTATAGCTATTATTATTATTATTATTATTAGCGCTGCTAACTAGTGCCAATAATCCCAGGGAAAGCGTTTGTTGTTGTTTGCTGTTTTGATTTCTTGTTTTTATACACTTGCAATGTGCATACAAATTTCGGCATAAAATATGTAATTTGATTTTTCGATATAGATTTCTGAAAAATAGCCAACCACAAAAAGAAAAATTAAAAACTATATCTCGTGGTTATTATTATATTGTGTAGTAAGGGTAATTATTCTTCGGCTTAGATACGCATACTCTGGTTGGTATTTTAGTAAACAGAACTGAAAGCTGGTTGAAATGTGCGCACAAACGTAACTTTTCTATACGGCAAATAGCAGAGAAATTAAAATTAAAAATAAAAACAAGACAAAAACAAAAACAACTTTACTTGCTTCCTTCTGTTTAAGAATTGATGAATTGAGCTGTGGCATATTTCGCAAGCCTTGGGAGAACAAATTGCAATTATGCTAGCATAAACTGGAAGACAGTTCCCAAAACTAATTTGCAAATGAACGTCCCCAACGCACCCACAACACCCCCGCCCCATCACCTTAGGGCAACAGCTGCTGAGATTTATCCGACTGTTTTGTACCTTTGTTTGTTTGTTTTCTTGTTGCTGCCGTTGATGTTGCTGCTGCATTTGTTGTTGCTTCACTTCATTTTATTTGGGAAATTGCTGGAATTTTTATTTTTTTAAGAATTAGTTTTGTGATACGCTTTCTGTCTTCCCTCAGTTCTGTGCTTTTCTTCTTCTATGCAAGGCAATTTTCTACTTGGGCATTTAAAGCGTGTGTTTGCGGACGTGCGTGTGTGTGTGTGTGTGTGTGTGTGGGTGTGCATTTGTGTGTGTGTTTTTTTTTTTTTTGTTTGGTATTCGTATTTGTTTTGTGAACAGTTTTGCATCTCATGCATAATTTATGGCCTTCGCATTAACTTATTTATTTATTTTGCGTCACGTAAGACAAATGTGGCTGCCGCCTTCAGGCAGAGCGTATGCGGGGGCGGGGGCGTGGACGTGGGCGTAACCGCAGCCCATATTTTAATAAACCGCTTATCCTTCTGTAGTCGTTTCCTTGTGTTCACGATGTTAGCTCTCATCGTTCATCGAACATATTCGAATGCATGTTTTGTACACTAACAACAACAACAACAACAGCAACAACAGTAACAACAATAAAAGCTAGTCTTGAGCATATATCCTTGGGCTGTTCACCTAGAGACACACACATAAACACACGCGCACACACAACCACTGTCCTATTATTTACACTAACCTGCCTGGGGGATGGGCATGCAAATATCATTCAACCCCCACCCGCTACACGTCCAGACTCAAGCTGCACGCACCACAACACAACAGACACCTCCCCGCACTGACTGCCTCCCTTGGGGGAGGGGGGCCTACAAAGTGAACGTTGTGCGTGTATCAACAAAGAAGCTCAAACACTTTGGCTTTCTTTTTCTTTCTCTTCCTACGCGTCTTTCCCGCTCTCGCTCTCGCTGTGTGTCTCTATCTCTCTCGCTCTTAGAGCAACATTGCCATTAAACGACACCAAAGATTCGGCACTTGGTGCCGAGTGTAGCTGCACCAACAATTGCATCGGTGGAGGCGGCGTCGTCAGCGGGGGCGGTGCATCGACGAATGGAGGCTGCAGCGGAAGCAGCACCAACAGCGGCGCCAGCGGCATCTTCAGCGGTGGCGGCGGCATTAGCGGAAGTGGTGGAGGCCATCATCACCACCACCATCATCATCATCATCATCAACAGCAGCAGCTACAACAGCAGCATCATCATCAGCATCAGCATCACTCCTCCTCAGTCACCGGCACAGGCACAGCCACCCAGCACGACCAGCACAACCACAAAAACCAGAACCACCAGAACCACCACCACCATCAGCACCACCACCACCTTAACCACCAATCAACTACCACCGCACTGCCTACGTCCAGCACCAGCAGCGCCTTGGCCTCGGCGGCCAACTGCAACTCCATCGCCAGTTCGAATTCGAGTTCGAATTTGAATTCCATGAGCATGTCCGCCTCGCTGGCCTCCATGCCCGGACTGAGTGCCTATCTGGGCCTGTCCAACTTGCGCACCACGAGTATTGGCGATGGCGACGACAATATCCATCTGGACGTCGACATTGCCATGAATAACGCGGCTCCCAGTGACACCGCTGCCACCGCCGCCGCCGGCTGTGCCTCAGCGTCAGCTCCAGGTCAGGGTGCCGGATGCTCCGCCTCCGCTGCGCACTATCTGCGCCACAGCAGCAACTATCGCTCGGCGGCGGCTGCGGTATCTTCAGCCGCCCAGGCGTCTCACGGTGCCGGTGACGGCCATGGGCTCGGGTTGCTTTCATCGCTCACATCCAGCAGCATCTCATCAGCCGCGCCACCAGCCTCCTTTTATAATCGCCTCCTACTCCTCGATAATTCCAGCGGCGATGCTGTCGGCGGCAGCGGCGTCTGCGCCAAAGGCAGCAACGGCCTGGACGCGAGGCACGAGCCCTCTGCCACGCCCCCGGGCAGCACACAGTCAGCAGGCGATGGCTTCTTGCATTCCAACAGCGCCTCGACCAGCTCTGCGGCGGCAGCAGCAGCAGCTGCATCAGCCCCCAATGTCACAGCCAGCAGCTCGACGCATCTCTACCAGAATCTGCTGCGGAGCACCGCTGACCTCTTCGACCTGGCCCAGGCAGACGCCACTGGCGAGGAGGGTAACTGTGATTACCGCAACGAGAGCAACCAGGTGAGTAACCGAACCACGAGTAACCACGTTAAAGGTAAACCGAACAGTTAACGAGTTGATTGTTTGGTCAACAGAATGGGGTGGAAGACTCGCCGCGACGCCATAGTTCCATGGATCAGCTAATCGGCCTGCTCAACGACATGGGCAAGACGTCGCGCACACGCAGCCTCAGCGACGGAGGTGCACAAGATGATGATGAGGGTGAGTGGAAAAAGATTCACTAACGTCAGAATGTTATAATAAATATGCCTTCCCACATCTCTCACATGCCCGCAGTGGAGAAGGAGGCGCAGCCGGATCTGCTGAACAATACGCCGCCTGTGCCGCCAAAGCGATCGCATCGGCGTCGCCACACGCCGCCGCGGCCCATCTCGAATGGGCTGCCACCGACGCCGAAAGTGCATATGGGCGCGTGCTTCTCTAAGATCTTCAATGGATGCCCCTTGCGCGTGCATTGTACCGCCTCGTGGATACATCCTGAGACACGAGATCAGCATTTGCTGATCGGCGCCGAGGAGGGAATCTACAACCTCAACATGAATGAGCTGCACGACGCGGCCATCGATCAGCTCTTTCCGCGCCGCACCACGTGGCTGTACGTGATCAAGGATGTGCTGATGAGCCTTTCTGGCAAATCCTGCCAACTCTATCGGCACGATCTGGTCGCACTGCATTCCAAACAGACGGTGCGCTTCTCGCTCCACATGAACAAAATACCAGAGCGGCTGGTGCCGCGAAAGTTTGCGCTCACCACCAAAGTGCCGGACACCAAGGGCTGCACCCAGTGCTGCGTCACCCGCAATCCGTATAACGGGTACAAGTATTTGTGCGGTGCGACGCCGAACGGCATATTCCTGATGCAGTGGTACGATCCGCTGAACAAGTTCATGCTGCTCAAACAGTGCGAGTGGCCGGCTATCAGCATCCTGGGAGGTGGCCATGGCTGTGTCCAGAACGGCCATACGCCCGTCTTCGAGATGATCATCACGCCCGAGCTGGAGTATCCGATTGTGTGCACGGGCGTGCGCAAGGCCATCAACGGGTGCCTAAAGCTGGAGCTCATTAACATGAACAGTGGGAAGTCAATTGGCTGCAAACAGAATGGTCGATACCCAGCGTACTGATCTTTGCTTTCCCTGTTTCGATTGCAGGTGCCAGCTGGTTCCACTCGGAGGACTTGGAGTATGATGCCACCGCCACAATGGTGCCACGTCGCGAACTGTTGAAGGTGGTGCGCGTCCACCAGGTGGAGAAAGACGCGATTCTCGTCTGCTACGGCAATGTGATGCAGGTGGTCACCCTTCAGGGCAATCCCAAGCAGCACAAGAAGATGGTGGCCCAACTCAATTTTGACTTTAACGTGGACAGTATTGGTATGTCAAAACATCCGCTCCCTCCTCTTCTCTTCTCTCTCCCCGTTAACCCCAATGTTTGTTACACTTTCATTGCAGTTTGTCTACCGGACAGTGTTTTAGCATTCCACAAGCACGGCATGCAGGGAAAGTCCCTACGCAATGGCGAGGTGACGCAGGAGATTAAGGACATGAGTCGCACTTATAGGCTGCTGGGCAGTGATAAGTACGTTCTATATCCTATCGCTAAAATTCCTATATAATTGTTTGTAACTGTTAATGCTGACTGACTGACTGATTGACTGACAGAGATTGGAAAGTGTTAAACACTACCCACAAATACAACCCGCACATAGTACACAAATTAACGGCAAATAATTGTATGCTAACAGACAGACGGACGGACGGGATTGGCTTGCCGGAATTGAATACAAATGCATGTCTCTTATTCTTCTTATTCTTACCAGGGTCGTCGCCTTGGAGAGTCAACTACTGCGCACAGGTTCGCTGGGCAGCGAGGAGGGACACGATCTGTACATTTTAGCCGGTCACGAGGCCAGTTACTAGGCACTACTTGTTATATTATATATATCATATAT